>VMBQ01001932.1:48162-155438 GCA_007657795.1 Dreissena rostriformis
GTTGTCGTTCACAATAAGTTAATGATAATCAAATATAAACTCTATGTATTATAATAATAGGTCACTATGCTGCTCTGTGCAGTGATTAATATTTTAAGATAATGTTTTGCACTTGTTCTTACAGTATACGCAACGGTATTTTGGTATGTCCCGCCGTGTTTCGTTAAATGCCCCGGTTTAAACCCCCGATGCTTTGGATTGACCGTTCCAAGGCAGTGGTCCCAGTTTTAATCAATTTATGCTTAAAATAGGCGTTCTATTATACACTTTGTGGATAAGAACAAGAATTTATCTCCAGACAGAGTTTCCGAAGTTTCATCGTTTGCTATATTGTCTGCAATTCGGTTTATCTACTGCAAGTTTGGTTTACCGATTTACAAGAGGTGTATCAGTAACTGTGCCATCTTCGTGAATGCGTGAACATCGACATAACAATGTAATAAATAATCGATCACCCAGTAACACACTTCTCGTGTAACAGATTGAACGAAAACAGACGTCATGGTCATTTGGAACCAATAGGATTTTTAAAAAATCCATTCCATAATTTTATTTTTAAATATCCATATCAACGCGCTTGCTTCTGAAATTATACGCGCATATTTCCTGCACATTATGTTTGGCTCCAAACAATCGCGGTGACGCCCGGTTTATAAAAATAATTGCATATACATTTTTAGATCAACCATTTAATGTTTTTTTGTTACACTTTGTATTTTGATAAGAAAAATATTTTTGATTGTTACCAAAACAACATTGTGTATAGTACATTGGTACACAATCTGTAATAATATCACCAAGAGTTCGCTGCAATTCATCTGAAATATTTTGAATTCCATGTATATGTAGCATGATCGCTGATCGCTGATATGTTCTGCAATAAAACTAATTAACAATCTGCAATTCTGCCAGAGGTTTTTTATCTGAAAAATATTCAACTGTATGAGCAAAAAAGATGCCAACAAAACGCAACGCAATTGCCCTCCCGTAATGGATTTTTACTTGATTTGTTTTGCAGTTTATCATCAACAGCCAATATTGTGATACAACTTCCCATTAGTAACACAGTCAGTGCTTCTTCTCCGGTTTTATAACACTGTAGCTACAGCGCTGATGCGTGGTTAGGTTATATAACAGCATTTTGCACGTGCAGTGTTTATGATGAATACTTCCTTGAGCAGCCTTCGTGAGTTCGCTGTTACAACGTCATTGATCACAGTTACTAACGATAAAACATAATTTATGTAACGATACTTTTGTTATCTCTTATGTACTACATTATCATTGACAATTTTTTTATCTCTGCGTGATTGTTTTCATCGGTATAGCAAAACTTGGTCAGTATCTCAGTTGAACTTTGTTACAACTGACATTATGTGGTAAGTACTTACATGAATCCAGCAAATATCTTGCTGAAAGTACATAATAACAATGAAAATAGTGATTGATTGTTATACGAATTGATGCAAGCGTAAACTGTGCATCGAATGTGCTTTGAGTTATGTTAAGTTCCTTGATGTTAAACGTGCAGTTACTGGCGTACTAATAACCTTTTTTAATTTCTTGACATTTCAAGTCAAACTGAGATGCATACCCTTGCTTTGCTACCATTGAATATAAATCTCAAATATGGTATAGGAATACTTATTAAAATGCTTGATAATTTTCATTTTTAATTACACTTCTGCTACAATAACTAGTTGATCCACTTCTGATACAAAAACGCATAAACTGTGTTGATGGTAACATAAAAAGTGTGTCTGGCTAATTATGCAATCCAATTAAGCATTGTACGTGCCAATGAAACAGCCAAACTACAACCACTCGCATTGCCACGCATGTTGCCTATCTGAGAAAAAGATAACATATATTGGTACCACTTAATAATTATGTCGAACGCGCAAGAAACATAGAAATACAACATTTGTAAACATGGTATGATAAAATTAGAAACATTGTGTCTGAGCACAATTAAAACATGAATTCAAGAGAACTATTGGTTAATTAACATGCCCCTGGCATTGTAGGAAGGCAAGTTGTCTTGTAATGGTTTAACTATATTTTATTACGAATTACATCTCTTGGTAAGACAAGAAAACAAAAAATATATTGACCTATTATTGCAAAATATGTGATATATTAAAAAGCATAAAACTCAATTTTAGCAATTTTTTGAAAAAACTATACGTTTCTTAAAAAGCAAAATACTAAATAAACTCGTCTATGGAGTATTGCTTGATCGGTTACTGAGCTGTTTGTACACAGTGCTGTGTCTATTACAAATACTTTACAGGAAGCAGAGCTAAACTTTATTCACATGAACATCGTCTTTTATGCATACACTTATAAATAAAGCACTGTCACGTGTCAAAATACAGTTATTGTAACCAAATAAATTAACATTGGCGACGTTATATTTTTTTAAATGTCAATTCGGAACTGGCGTATGAGCTTACAGTAAAACTTCGACTAACCGATGCTTACTCTGATGATATATTTTGGTGTTATCTGTACTACCATATAAAATAAATCAACAAGACCAATACAATAATTTTTATCTAAATTGTCACGAAGTACATAAATAGGTAGAAACATTAAAAAAAAAAAATATACCATAAATTTATTACAAACATTCAAAAATAAGAAAATTCTAACAAAAAGCAAAGAAACACACGTACTATCGTTTCACGGTGTATTTCCAGTTGCATTTAATGAGCTAGAACTAGACATTAAACAGCATTGACTCTTTCGGTTTCAGAGTGATACCTTTTGTATCTTATTCAACAGTTTTCTTTCCAGCTAATTGGAGTTGACAATGAAGAAATTTACCCATAACAGGATAAGACAAGGCCTTCCAAATAGTGAAGGGATCTAATTACTTAATGCGTGGTTCATCACAAAACTACGAGTATATAAAGTGGTTTGTGAAACCCTAATGGATTGGAAGAGGTCTTGCACGTCAGGAGTCTTCCGATAGCTAATAACATCTAGGGAAACGTACACATAAATAGTACACACAAATGTGATCTGTCGCATTATTCGGGGAATACAGTCATGTAAGGTTAAGCTTTATGTTTAAACTTCACACAACTATATAATATATAGTTATATATATTATATGGTATCAGCTTAACCAGTAATTTCCATAAAACAGTTCTTATATTTTTAAATCTTTAATTCCCATTTTAAATGTTGAATGTATAGATATTGGTAAACGTCTTTGTTTATGTCACAACAACATTTACGCGCACCGTTCACAAAATCATGACGGTCGGTGCAGTTATGGTTTTTTAACAGCATTGAAATCACTAAAAGACATTTTGTCAAGGAACGTCTTACATATATTTTAATAGTCGTGTATTGATTGATTTATAAGAAAACCATTTCCTTCAACGTTGTCTTTGTGAAGAGACCTATGTTTCATTTTTAAAAGTACCAGCTCACACATCCAGTTAAATCCACAATAAGAAGAAAAAACGAATGAAACATATATTTAAATACGAAATCGCGTGTGTGTGTGGTGTTAATATTTGGAAAAGAACGAATAACCGACACTTATAACATAGGTTCACGCGAAGGATTATCAAATATGTTATACTTACCGCTTGTGTTTATTTAACAATACCTTTAATAAAATACAATAAGCTGATACTTGTCTAAAAACGAATGCATGACATTTATTTAATACCGATCTGACTGATTACTCCAAACAACTTTGGGTTTATTCCAGTTATATTAACTAATCTGGAACACTTAACTCTGCATGGAATAACTCAACTGTTATATCAGTAAAACATTTCCAATTGATAAAATTACTAATAATATGATACGCTTTGAGAATGTTTATAGAATGACATACATTTTAGTGTAACTGATGATTTGAAAGCTAGAGTAGGTGAACAGATTGGTTATGTAAAAATGTTTTTGTTTCATGTATTTTATATAATGGATATGTTTTTGATATTATTTTGCCCCAAACAAGCCACAAATAAATAAGGAAAAAATACTGAAAAGTCGCAAGAAGAATGTTATTACGACGACTTAATTATAAATCCCAATAGCATTTAGCAGAACTTGATTTTGATAACAATGTTTCTCTTTAAAAATGAAAAAAAAAACAGGTACAAGACTTGATTATAAATGTACCAAACGACATTATTATTGCAGTTATGTATGAACGGACAAAATGTTTCTAAAACTAAACAAAAGTAATTTACAGCATTATCTCTTATCATAAGCTAGTAAAAATCTTGATACGTTACAAAACAGTATCCGGGTATGACACAGTAAACAAGCTAATAATTCAGTTATAATCTCGCGAATAAGAAACTAAATAGGTAGTTACCTACTATATATCCCGATTCCGGTCTTGTGTGCTAAATATCTTATTTTAAGTTCGCGTTTNCAGGTTTTCTAAGAACTCGCTCTTTTAATTCAATAATCTTCATTTGTGCTCTGCCAAAGGAATGTTAATGATTTTCAATGTGTTGCTAGTATCTTTTAGCGCTTTTAACAAGAGAGAGAGAAAACAACAAAAGAATGAAGGACTATTAAGGAATGTATATACACCTTTCATCCACTGTCAAATAAAATGCATATTTATATTAATATTTGTGCGCAAAAAGTACTAGTTACGCCTAATACACGAAAAAAAAGCAAATAATGACGTTTGTTGTATAAAAGCGTTATTATGAATGATTTAAAGCACATATACTTCTTACTGTATACGTGTTACAATTAATACGTAATGTGAGTGCAGTGATATATTATATAGGGCTTTCAGTGAAATTTCGGATTTGGCGTTCGCACGTTTGGTATTACAAATTGGAACGTAATGTTTTATTTGTATTTGGTGCTACGAACACGCGTTTTAAAAAAGATTTTCACAACACTTAAAACTTATACATGCGTATCTAAGTATACTTAAGTTCTGCTGTTATATCAAATATAAACAAATGGAATTTTTAGTCGCATCAGCAGGAGAGAAACCTTAAAATACCATGTGGCCCTTTATTTATGACAAGAAACCAATTGTAAAACAGTGTGACCGTAAACGAAAATACTAGACACAAAGCAACAAGTACTCAAGAAAACACTAAAATACATGCCAATCGATTGCTGTCCAAAGAAAGCATTTTTGTATTTTCTGTTTCTTATTCAGACCACATCGAAATATATTCACGACGAGTTAAGACGAATTTAATACGTGAATTAACGCAGTCATTAATTTGTGTCAGATGTCTTCGGAGAGCAGGAAAACAATGATTTGGAATTATAATGTGTATGAATCAAACAACGTAATTGGCAACACCAGAAGAACAAACCATTGTTTAATGGTAAGAAGAACATTAAGGCGAAAAAGTTTTCAAGTTTAACACAATCGGAATTTAAAAAAGGCTGAATTTACAACATATCTATATTTGCAACGATAATTGCGTTCTTTATTTTTAAGAAATAAGCGAGTTGCAAGTTAGAATTTGAATGACATATACTAACCGATAACACGCATGTTTTCTAGCCTCTTGAAAAGCGGTTTCTGGCATATTTGTGTCTACTAAAATGCAACATATACACACAAAAAAGGATTAATTGACAATTAATATAGAATAAGTGGTTTTGGTAGTTCAGACAATAATATGTATTCCATCTGTCAATATCATTTACTATAGTTACTAATATTTATTCCATATGGCAACATCATTTACTATAGTTACAAAGTTACTATGGTTATTACTCTTCATTACGCTAGAATGGCATTGACAATTAAAACACTGAACACGAATTACAGCAAGTGTCGATGCAGCAAACATGATAACATTAAATGATCCCTGTAGATTTCAGCGGTTATCAATCTTTTTGGTTTCTGAGGGCACGCAGACCTAAATGATATATGGGTTATCGGCAATAAAAGCGATCCGTATTCGTCTGTTAACATCGAATTTTAAAGTAAAAAAAAAGTATTGAAAAAATATTCGTGGCTGACTTGTGCATAAAAAAACTGTTGCTACTCCGCGCTCTTTCGAACATGACGAGATATATGGATTGACTTATGTCGTTTTTTTCTCATAGCTCAACATGTCTCATACCCCTGAGACCGCGGAGTTATAACCCTTGAATGTATCAACTGAGACAAGTCCTTTTGTACTCGAGCACGTGAAAACAAAGAGGCATATGGAACCGTTTTTGGAGCATACAATATGGGTAATTGCTGCACTTTCTCGTATCTCGAACACACTTTGTGAACATTGATTGTTAAAAGATCGGTTTAATCCAGAAGGAGATTTGCCGGCATAGCAAACCGCTAGGGTGCATTAATAATCGGTTTACAATTTTGCTATTAGATAAGTCTGGGAATTAATTAAATGTGCACACAGTGAACGTCGTCACCACAACGCAACTCGAGTCGAACAAATGATTTTCACAGGCTCAACACTTCAACACAGTTAAAGAAAAAAATTCAAAGCAGGCTATATCAATCGGGTTCTATAATTATTTATGAGTAAATTCATGCACGTTTTTCGCAATATATAATGTTATTGCTGTTAAAACAACAGTCATGTAACCAATCAGAACGGTATTTAAATGATAATGTCTCGGGAATCCACTCGAATATACATATGCAATCTTACTCGTCTTTTGTAAAAAAAGCTTATGAAGTGGCTTCCAAAGAAAAAGGTCCCATATAAACTATAGAAAAGCTCTTAGAAGCGATATTCCTTGAAGGGGTGACAACCAATTTGATTACTTAAAAGTCGCATGAGGAAAGTTATTACGACGACTTAATTATAAATCCCAATAGCAGTTACCAGAACTTGATTTTGATAACAATGTTTCTCTTTAAAAATGAAAAAAACAAACAGATACAAGACTTGATTATAAATGTACCAAACGACATTATTATTGCAGTTATGTATGAACGGACAAAATGTTTACAAAACTAAACAAAAGTAATTTACAGCATTATCTCTTATCATAAGCTAGTAAAAATCTTGATACGTTACAAAACAGTATCCGGGTATGACACAGTAAACAAGCTAATAGTTCAGTTAATTTAGAGAGAGCACGGGCAATACAATATTCAGACTGAAATGTCCTCCACCTCGTATTCGGTCGAACATCGATAGTGCAATAGTCAATGTCCATTCGCACACGAGCTGAGATGCACATTGTATTGCACAGCGTAAACCAATATGTGCAAGCTTCGCATGCATCGAAATCAGACAAATGTCCAGAACTGTATTAAAGCTCACGTTGAGGCCACTTTATATAAATTACATACTTGATAGAAAAAACATCTTGCTAGTGTTTTGGTGCGGTAAATGTTATAATGATCATGATGATCTAGGCTTAATCCTTACAAATTATTTGAATAGTAAATAAAAGTAGGAATAATGACAGCACTGGACAGTAATTTTCCGCCATTCGCATGCTATGCATAACGCATTGTTTTCTAATTGTAAATTAACAATTTAACATACAACTGTTCATGTATATTATTGATATACTTCTAGTCATACCGAGAAAATAATATATACGTGAAAGGAATAAAAACGTCGTATTCAATTTCTACAGTAATCAGTTTGTAGAAATAATCTGCCAGCTAAAAAGGTATATACTTGTTCAATGTCCCATAACGTCTCTTTCTAAAATAATATGATATTCCTTGGAGGACCTGTCTGCAAGTCTTATAAAAGGCGCCGTTACCAAATGAGTGGTACAGGATTTTAACGAGGCCAATATCGTTGTAAATGATCTGAATACTGGACGTATCAGACGCCGACATAATCCCGCGGGAATGTTCTGTTAGTTGAGGAACTGTCAACCGAAATTGTATTCCGTGATTGATATCAACTAAACAAAGTGCAAGTGGGTTGATTATAGTTAATTGCGCATTTGATACTGTTTCTTTTATAAAAGGTTCTGATATCAAAAATAATGTATGTAACTTTCGAATTACTTTATAACTTTATTACCACCGCCCACTCCCACAGCGGACATTTTTATTAACAACCAGATAACTGTTTGCTGTTTCGTCTTCAAACTAGACTTTTTGGTAAAAGACAATTCTTTACATGTAAGCAACTTTTTAACAACGGTAAAATCTTATTTGCCCCACAATTCTGTTATTTACAAAGCGTTTAAATGATTCGTGTTTCGTATTTAAAACTGTTTGTATCACAATTCTTTACTTCTACATGTGAGAACCATAAGATTACGATATTCTTATTTTGCCCACCCGTCTGGACTTTTCTGTCGTTCGCTTAGCAGTTATATGAGTCCTTTCTCGTCTTATGAAATATACTTTTTATGACAATTTATAAATGCACTAACCTCGGAACATCTGTCGATGTTTGCACTGTCAATGGATACCGGCTGTCGTGGGATATGGAATGTGGATCTGAGTATGGGATGATAGAAATACGCGCATGGAATCATGGAAACATGCATTTAAAATCAATGCCCAAAGCCGTGTGAAATATTGACTGAACATACGGCATTGCGCTGTGTAATCTGCATGTAAATTGAATGTTGAATTTTTTTGTATTGAAACGTTAAAAGCGAACATAGGCTTTAAATGTGTCAGCTTGTATAACACTCATTTACTTGACGTTGTAACACATCATCAAAAAGTAATGTTAACTAAAATGAAACAACATGTGTGCCTACAAACTAAATTAAGCCTATCATTGACAGATAGACTTGACAAATAGGGTTCGTAATATATAGTGCTAAATGGAAACAGCTAAACTACATATCGATAGGGTATAAGTGCTATATGAAATTGCATACACCCTTTTATTGTAAAACAAAGCCTGTTCAATTCTGGTCCTTAATGTTGAACAACTATGCGCTTAAGGTTGATTTCTTGTAAAAGAAACACAAATGCATGAGTTTCTCTCGATATTATTAATACATGTACTATGAAACTGTGCTATTTTAAGGCATGTAATTAAAAGACAGATTTTCAGTGAAAGCACACACCCCATTCCATTCCCATGTTTATCGAGGCGACAAATGGCTGAAGTTTTTTAATGGGGTTCTTTATATGTAAGCTGCTAAACTGATATTCGATAGTGCATGAGCCCCTTTCAGTAACGTCATGAAATGTAGAGTAAAGAAACGACGCAGCAACCGCCAGTCTTAAACATAACATGTGTACAACGGAATATTGTCGCTTATTGTTTGTAACACCGTGACTTACACTATATAATAGATCTGTCTTTTATCATTTTCATTAAACGGATTCTAGATATCTGTGAAATTAACATCACTGCTGAGAGATGAAGGCATTCAACTACGACATGAAAGGAAGACGCCACAAGTTAGGGTTGTAAGAATGTATGAACACGGAATGAAGCAATGCAAACGCATTCGAGGGAATGACGAAAGTCATTTAAATGTAGTATTTTAAATAATAAATAGAATGTCAAATGTAAGGTAATTGCAAAAAAAGTTCATAAAAGTCTTAAAAATTGTTTTATCTGATAAAAAAATGAAGCCATTAAAATGTTTATGTACGACAAAAGAAGAATGACATGATTATTTATCAAGGTGTTTGACAATAATTGATTGTTTCAATTTAATATATATGAGTTGTACATTGTAATTACCGGAATATAGGAATTAGAAAACTTGGACATCTTGCATAAATAATAATAAATTGTTAAAAACAGAACAACAAGCGGATTTTTGGTGCGTGGTAACGAACTTGAACAATACATAAAAAGATCGTAATGTTGTTTTAATTTATGGTACATATGACTGCTTCATAAATAAACAAATGATATGGGTCTATTGCCAAATTGCAGCTTTTCTCACGCTTGAAGAATCAATAACAATATTTTATTGCTTTCAAGATGAGTTATGTTTGATGAACTAATTATGTGTAAAAAAGGGTTGCTAGGATTACACGGATTTATTTTTTGTTGTATAACACGCAACTTTTATTTAAATAGTCATGCATGCGACATATACAAAGAGGTGACATATAAAATACTATATCAAAATAAATCAGACATTGAAATCATTACCTCCTTTATCGACGTATTCAAGATGTTTTACGAAAAAAAACATTCTTAAAACGATTAGACTAACCCTAACCCTATGTCAACTTACTAGATGTATTTGGTCTTAACCTTATAATTTTGAAGAAATAACTTTAAAAACCACGTATATTAAATAAACTTAAGTGGTATGAACTGACAAGACGAATAAGTGTAGAAGCATTGACTAAATAAAACGTAAATTAGGTGAAATGAACGAAGCACTTCACGTACGCGGATGCGGTTGTGGGGTTTAATAAAACCACATGCATTGACACATTAAGCAAAAATACCTTAACCTTAGAATGAATTTAATCTCCTATCGTATGCATCGATGCGTTATCGGGTTATTCAATTCATGCGTTTTCTGTACGGTTAGATAATTTTGACTGCACTTATCCACATCCAATGTGTTAGCACTTGAAGGTTGTATGTTTTTAAGTTGCAGGCTTTCTAAGAATACGCTCTTCTAAATATATAATCTGTAATCCTGCACTGTCAAAGGAATGTTAATGATTTCAACTTTGCAGCAATTATCTTTCGGCGCTTTACTAAGGAGAGAATACATCAACAGAATGCAGATATACAGGAATTTATATACACCTATCAACAATATAACATACATGTTTTTATTTATATGTGTGTGCGTCAAAGAAGTCATAATACAAGAAATAAGAAACTACATTATGTCGTTTGCTGTATATGAATGCTGTTAACTGTTATGCATGACTTCAAGGCGAGCACATTTACTTATTACTTTACAACAGACATGTTAGAATTACTACGCAATTAAAATGCAATTAAATACAATATAAGGCTTTCAGTGCGGGTTGACTTTCACTTTTTCGGTACAATCTATTGAAGCTAAATTATTTCAATATCCTTTCGTTCAACGATTCTTTAAAAGACATGGTTCATGGCCTATTCGTTTAATCATAAAGTGCAATGACCACGCATTGAACTAATTGCCTGGATTCATGACGAATACAAACGTATCTAAGTACATCTTTATTCTTAAGTCTACATGTTACTTGTCTCAATTATAAACAAATTGAAACCTAAGCTGCATCAGCGGCAGGAAAATGCTAGCATGTTGTCATTTTCACGACAAGGAACCAAAAGTCAAACAAATTGAACTATAAAGAAAGTACGAGGCTCAAAGCAACAAGTACGCTACAAAGACACTAAAATAAAAACAAATCGATAGTTGTCCGAAAATGCATTTCTGTAGTGACTATAAGTTATTTAAACCACTTTGAAATCTATACATGGCTTTATACTTATTTAATACGTGAGTAAACACAGGCATTACTATTTGCCAGAGGTTCACATACAGCAGTAAAGTTATGATTTTGAATTATCTTGCGTTTGAATCAAAACACGAAAACGGCAACACCAGAAGAACAAACCGTTGTGTCATGACAAGTAGAACGTCAAGGCGAACACTTTTGACAAGTGTGACATGATCTTTTTGTAATCTTATCGTCGTGTTTATATGATATTTTTGCAACGATAATTGTGTTCTTTATCTTAAAAAGATCAGCGAGATGCAAGTAATAATTACACATACAAACCGACAACAAGTTTGTTTGTTCACCTCTTTTAACAACTGCAATGGCGATATTGATAAGCGGTTTCTGACAGGTATGAATCTCCTAAAATGAAAAATGTTAACAAATAAAACAACATTGATTTACTGACAACAAATGTAAAATGACTGGTTTGGCAGTTCAGAAAATACGTTTTATTCCATATGTCAATTACATTTACCATAGGTACCATGGTTATTACTCGTAATTACTCTAAAATGGGCGATACAACTAAAGCACAGAAAATGAATTGCAGAAAGTATCGATGTACAAAAAAATGAGGATGTTAAATTATCCTTGTATATTTAAATGATTATCAATCTTTATAACCACAATAACCTCCGATCTGATCCTTTAGATCAAAAAAGAAACATTGAAAGCATGTTAGATCGAATAGCTTATATTATTATTAATAGGTAAATTAATGTACGTGTATCACAAAAAAGTATTGTTTGTATAAACAACCATCATTTAACAAGTTGGCAACGTGATTTAAATTTTATCGGCATTGTAGCGTGAATCCACTCGAATATACATATACAACCCTACTCTTCTTGTTTAGAAAGCTTCCAAACAAAATAGTTCAATATTATCTTTCGAAGTCCTCCTAGAAGCGATACTGCTTTTGAGATATGGCAAAGCAATATATTTAATGGAACGTCAAAAAAGGAAAGTAATTAAGAAGACTGAATTATAAAGCCTTATATCAGTTGCGAACAACCCAGCGACAATTACACATTATACATGTACCAAACAAAAAACTTATTAATGAATAAATAATATGATCATCTGTTATACTATATCGTTTCAAGTAGGATAGGAAAATATGTTTCCAAAACTAAACATGTGTAATTACATTTATTATGTCTTTCATAAGGTACTACACATCTTGATACATTCATGGTAGTGTCCGGGTTTAACATAAAATACATAATTATATTTAACTAATACCTTTCCGAATTTTAAACAAACAAATTATGTATTAACCTTGATATCCAGATTCGTGTCTGAATACCATCCACAGAAAATTAAAAAAATGCGCCTAAATTTAAGTCTGTGTTCTTCTCGGTGAAAGCTGCTCCGCGAGGAAATGGAGAGAGCAAGTGCAATACAATGTGAAAACTGAAATGTGCTTCACTTCGTATGAAGTCGAAAATCAATAGCCAAGGCTATTTCTGCGCACACGGATTTATTGCATAGCGTCAACCCATATGTTACAAAGCAAGCTCCACTTGGATTGAATCCAGACAAAATTGTCAAAATCTTTATTAAGGTTCACATTCACACTCGTTCATCGTTCATCGAAAAGAGGACACACACAACAATCTTGCTGGAAGTGTTTTGGTTTGATAAATTGATAATTAATAATAACATAAAATCGTACCATATTGCAAATGCATGTTATGTCTGTATTTATAAGCGTTTGAAAGATGCGATTTTGTGTTAATTTGCATTGGAACAGGTATTTATGTTTCAAATAATTTATTTAATTTGATGTGCGAATAGTGCTATGAATATTGGTGTGAACGTCATAAAATATAATTTGAATGAAACGAACCCATGAATTTGTGTTTCTCTATGAGCATCACAAAATGAAATGTCTATGAATTCCGTCAAAATCGTGTACTGGAAGAAAATCCATAATTTTGAGAAATAATTTACATAGTATGTGATTGTATTTCAGAATACTACATCAATACTCAGCTTTGTACAGGTAAATCATGCGTGTAAGTTTATTATGTCTTGTGGTATTAAGCGTCACAAAAAATGCTTTAATAAGTATTCACGACTTAACTAAAAACAAAGCCTAGGGCATGATTCTTTTTAAATAGTTTACTTTTGTGGCCAATATGTACAGGTTTAGTCAAAGTCAAAATAATGTTACCACATTTATATCACATTGACCTTTACAATTATTGGTACCAATTTATAGCCATATTATGTTAATCGAATTCTAACACTTATTACTGTAAGACATTTTTTTCAGATGCAGATTCAAGACTTCTTTTATATTAGTAATATAACGTATATAAAAAGCCCATAGGAGGCTTCGAATTATATACTGATGTGTCATTTTTCATGAATAATGTGATAGTGAACTTCGCAAGGTGATTTATAAGAATGCTTCTTCCATTTACCTTCGCATACCAAGCAGACCCACTAACGAGGCAATGAAACGCAAATGTCCACATTTATGCGGAACAAATGTACTCGTATTTTCAGAGAAGAACTACAGGTTCAACTGTTTTAAACGGTTCAACGATGATCGAGTACAGAATAAAATGGACTATGGAATAAAACAGCAAGCATTCCTTGAAAAAAGGTGCATATATTTACAATGTGACTTCCATTTTTATAAAGTATCTTGTGATTCATCTATTTATGCAATAGTGTCCATAAAACATGTGAGTTTATGATGTTGCCTACAGCAAAAAGCAAGCATCCCATAGGATTTGTGAAATTAATTATTTATGTTTAAAGAGGATAGGCAGTGTTGTGTAATCTTGTCAAAAATAATGAAAGCAGATGTGGATGAAGCCGGTGCAACATGTTTACAGACTAATAGCCATATAAACAGTGCACAAATACATTTAAACTTTTACTAGAAGCAGTTAAACTCCATTCTTTCTCTTTATATCATATACGAAGAAATTCGTGTGATATAAGATGACAACCTGTATGAATTATTGACAGTCACAAGAGAAAAGTAATTAAAAAGAATGGGTCGTGGTGCTTTGGAAATCCTTCAACGCATTGAAATCAGAGCATTATTATAAACGATTTTTTATTATAGTATTAGAATGTTTATACAAGATGATTAAAGATTATTCTAGGGAAGCTTTTCTCTATAAATGAAAGAAAAAAACAGCTTGCAAAGTCAATAAAATATTTATAAACTACGAAATCTTTCAAGCATAGTGTTAACAAATAGCTGTTTGTCCTTGAATAAAGTTTGCTTTAACTTGTTATAGTATTGCTAGTAAGGCAACCTAAGAGAGAATGTCCCATATAAAAGACTATAGTTCCATATAAGCCATATTTTAAGCACTTTAAGAGTCAGCATAATGACTACCATGAAATGACAACAGCCACGAATAATGCACCGCTGCAGCAGGAAAGTAATTAAGCAGAATGCAAAACAAAGTCGCTTCAAGCACAACGATCCGCCATATTTCAGATACAACGTAATATACCGAAGAAGTTATTTTATAATGGGAAAAACAAAGCAGAAACGCGAACTAATTGCATTACTACACCCATTTGTATTAACAAATGCAAAGGCGAATGCCGATCCAACACTAAAAAAATCCAATTTGTTTTCTAATCATGTTTACGACAGATAAACGCCGACACGAAAATACATGCTCTGCACAAAGCAAGGTTTTGTGCTTTTAAACATTGTAGAAAACATCACGAGCGTAATTTTCTTAAATAATCGTGTCGATGTAAAACAATTAACAAATTCACTGACGGTGTTTATCGAGTCTTGCATGTTCTGTTTACAATAGTGCATTTATAGTTTCTTACAATACAGTCAAAGGAAATATTGAAATGTCTCATTATAATACGCACGCTCTCAATGTAAACACAATGTTAAAATATCTGGCATATTAACAGCGGATATCAAAGAACACACAGTGTTTGTATTATATCAGAAGTATTAAAAGCGCGTATTAAAGAACAAACAGTATTTGTATAATATCAGAAGTATTAACAGCGGATATCAAAGAACACCCAGTATCTATAGACAAATAAACTTGAATATTCATCCATGTATTATAATTTTGTTAACTTTCAAACCACAAATAAAAACTGAAAACCACCAATCTGAAGATCCAATAAACAAACAAGCTAGCAAAATTCAGTGCTTCCCATTTTATGTTAAGCGGTCGTTTAGTTCATTTCAAAACAATGTTCAGGGGGATAGAAACTGCTATATTACTTGTATCATTGTAAAATAAGATTTCGTAATTAAAATACTGGTAACAAAGCGGAATTTTCATAATTTTAATGAAATCTAACGAATGCCAATAACACGGAAGTATAATCAAACAATGTGGACCTTAACATAAGTTCACGTTCATAAAACGGATTTCAGGTCCGCGAGGCAAAAATGATCGAGACAGCAATTACATTAGATTGTGAAATATATTCCAAGTTGCAAAGGTAGAGATCGATATTGCGATATTTGATGCATAATCTTAATAGGCATAAGCAGATACATTTACTAATTAAAGACAATAGTTAGTAAGTGGGTAAGAAAGCAATCAAGTTAATAGAATTTTATAGTGACGTGTACATATTTACAAAATGATGAGTATGCAAATGATTAGTTATCATCCGACCCATTGGTCAATATTTTGATAATAATCACACTATTGTTTGAAAAAAAAATGTTGGCAGTCTTAGTTTCTTGAGATGCCTAGAACATTGGATGATTAGTATTTTAATAACAGCACAGCATACAGCGTGGAAAGCTTCATACCGCCTTGAAGAAATACGGCATCTTTGTTTCATAATATAGTGCATTAGATTTCATAGCACTTGATAAATCCGTACGAATATAACTTATTTTAATCAAGTAAATATATAGTGTACATCAATAAAAGGAAACACATCTGGCTTGCCTTATACGAAATGAGACAACACAAACTGAAATTATTGAATTCCCAACATGCGGCTTAACTGGAAAAGGATACCTTATGGTTTACATGTAAACTATTAAATAATGATATCATAAATAATTTATAAGGTCTCAAATTCTGGCCAGCAGTGTGTGGTCCTTTATTTTTAAAATAAGTAAATAAAATAACATAAATTTAAATAATTTATTGTATTCTGATACTGATGCGCATTACTTAAGAAATAATATTTTTCTATCATGGTTTGTTGTTAAATAACCCACAGTACGGCGTATAGATGCGTAGGAATTAAATCACGAGTGCGAAGCACGAGTGATTTGATTACACGCATCTATACTCCTTACTGTGGGTTATTTGACAACTAACCATCATAGAAAAATATTTTTTCGATTCTTACACGATTCAAATTGATTTGGTTCAAGCTTTTGGACGTGAACTATATTTTTCAATACTCCGCNAATCTTCACCTTTTGTAGATGGAAGTATGTAAATAATAAATTGCCTTTTCCCTTATTTGATTCAGCTTAACAATAAGTTGGCATGTGACGATGATGCAAAGATGGACACACTTCAAAGCAAATGTGTTATCCGAAAGAACCATCCAACAAATGTGGTTGAAGACGATGTATTGATGAGACATTATTCAGTAGATCGCAACGAACGGTCTTTTGAAACTGATTTGACATCTGATAACAAAATGAATTTTGATGAAGATGATGATTATAAACCCAAAATAAACATCCATGAGAATTTAGATCAAACATACGAAACGGATCAGCAAGAGAGGGAAGAATCTTCATCTTTGGAGGAAAATTCCGGTACAAGGAAAACACAAAATGAACTTAATGCTGAAGCAAAGCGGCTTAGCACGCAGACAGCCCAAACATCAGAGCCAGGTGATCAGAATTCAGTAATTGCAGGTAATTGCGATGATGTCTCTGTATTAACAGATGCCACTGAATCTGTCGTTAAAACTCACGTCGAAGTGCCTAAGTCCAAAGAAAGTACAGTTATCGAATTGCAACAAGTTTCAATGACTTTCTCACCGCTTTCATTACCTGCTCAAGGATCAGGATTGGTGTTCAAGACTCTATTAAAGGGGATACGGCAGAGACGACACTGGACACAGATCCAATGTACTTGACCCTATCAAATGATGCCGCGACGGTAGTCAAAAACATAGCGTGTTCTGTTCTCAAACTACAATCCGAAACGCCCACCCACGGCGTTCACAGGAGCAAGGACATGCAGTCGTCAACAGTGAATTCACATGACCAAACATGTGAAGATTCTCCTTATGTAAAAATGTCAAAAAATGATCAAACCAAGATAAGTTTCAGACCTGAATTGCCACCTAAACAAAACAAACGTACAACAGAGGAAGAACCTCATGTAGACCATAAGTCAGATGTAGAGCGCAACATTGAGTTGCAGGAATATGATCCAGACGGTATGTTTTTAGTTATAATTATTGTATTTTATGTCAATGTTTTCGCCGCAATTGTGGATTGAAGTTGCAGGAAAGCTCTTTGACCGTCTTTCCGTCTCTCCTACAATCTGCTCGCAGAATTTTCATTTACCGGTAAGCTCCATAAGATTCATGCGGATTGACGGATTTGAGTTAAAATATGGCGACAGAACCGGACGTGTGGTAGCGCTTACCGACATAACGTGGGCTGCTTTTGTAGGTTCAAATCGTGGGGAAAGGAAGTTTAAATACGTGTTTAAATGTTAATACGTCACTAGCACATATAACATGAAAAACGTCCACGGAATCAAGGCTTCAGATAATATAAATAAATAATACCACATTTATATAGCGCCCTTTAATAAATATTTAACACAGAGGTAATTTAGTAATTGGCTGGGCGAATAATTCCTTTTGCAAGTATGAACGCTTCCATAGCTATCTTACAATTGCATTGATATTTGACTGTAAATTAAAATGTCATCATTAGTTGTATTGTTCAACGCTCGATTTAAAAAACGGGACATTTTATGGGAACGCCTTCGGCGGACTTTCGTGAGGGTGTTTCTTTCTCTTTTATTTTTTTTTTGGGGGGAGGGGGGTGGGCTGTCGGCGTCCAGAAGAATGATGTTGCAAACCGTTGAAAACGGATCTTGAAACTGGGCGATTATGTTCATACTGTTTTGGAAATATCTATAACCAGCCAGACAGTTGGTCTATAACCTAAGTTTGGATGAAGGTATTGCAATCCATTATCGTGTGAAGGTAGCTTTTATGAAGCTTGGGATTGCATTTTAGGCAGTGATGTAAACTTCGTGTACATTTTGCCGTAAATAAAAATGCAAACTGGTGGATCCGGTCAATTTAATTTAGCATAGGCAAATCTTGATTAAACTTTCATTTCGGCAAGCTTGAATAGAGACCGTGCTTGCGATGCAATTTAGGGCAATAAGGTTTAAGGTAAAGGTCGCTCTTACTAAAGAAAAAGGTTTTCTACCCTATAACGTGTTTTCTATTGCAGATTTTGTACTCAAAATGTGTGTGTGTGTGTATATGGCTTTCATGCAGATCAACAATGCAAATGTATTTATTGCATTTATGGAGGTAAATGTAGAAGTCGGCTGAAGATGCATATCGAAGCAGACTTCAAACCGCAACTTTAACTTTAAAATTTATTTATGGCAAGTCCTGATAATTTCCCTGTTCCTAAAAATAGAAACCGGTTTCTGCAAAATAACTTTTCGGAAGGAGGTATTACACTGACATTTTGTGTGTATATACCTCACGTTTAGACCCTGTTTGGGACTGCATTAGGGACCAGTCAAATTAAGGTTAAGGACACTACGTCTAAAAATTGGTGAACGGTTTCCTGAAGATAACTTCATTTTGAATAGAAGTAGTTCACAAAACTTGTGTGTGTAGATAGTTTTCCTGCAGACCGCGCAATTCTTAATATTAAGTATTCTTAACATAAAGTATAACAAAAAAAACAATAAAGATCTTGTTTCTTATTTCCGCCATTCTTTTTTCTGTGCCAACAATTTATACATATTTCACAAATCTATGTAAAACCGAACGTTTAAACCTTTCGTTTTTTGTAACACGTTTGTACTCTTGTTGCTTAGTTTTTTAACACAAAAGCTGCATTTTTGGAACAATGTTCACCCTTTTCCTTTGATACACCTTCCGGAGGTTTACGATGATATGCAGATGTTAAGCTGCCACTTGGTTGGTCGAGGATGACGTTTGAATGTTCCAGCTTTCACGTTTTTGTCTTCTCTAATTCTCCTATTCCATTTCAATGTGTTTAATGAATCTTCGTTCAAGCGTTATTATCATTGAGAAAATTAGCGCGATTCCGTCACGTCGGTTGAAGATAAAAGGTTGTACAAGCAACTTTGACCAACCTTTTTGTATGATTATGACCCTTTTGTACTGTTTGGCATTCTCTTTTAAACAAGCATTTACCTCTGTAACAACTACAAATATTAAATTGAAACTTAACGATGTTTTCGGGATTATTATGTGATGACAGGGTATTGTGCTGTAGCCTTTTGTGTAGGTAGCTAAAATGCAGATCTTGTTTTTAAAATAACATTTATTAAATTCATCGAAATACATTGGTAAATGGTTGAAAATCAAGTTTGTTTTTGCATTGTATCAGTTCTTGTTATACATTATAAATTGTATACTTTAAGTTTATACGTACTATATAACTACTACAGCTATTCAACCTTAAATATGTCGTAATGGTAACATATAAGGTGACTGACGGAACATGTACAGTTTGCTATTCAAGCGGGAAAATACTCGAGCGCAATATCTTAGGGCAGCTCTTGTTACTAGACTTAAGAGTAGTTTAGTGTCAGATGTCATCGACTATTGTATTTGTATTAATATCGTTCAGTTACTTGATATGCAAGTAATTTTAAATCGCGTGTTTGTAGATCACGCATATGCTAGCTTGGACTCCATGACCATGTTGAACAGCGCGTCATGCGAAATGTATTCTACCAACAAGCCAAACGTGCCATCAAGAGGAACACAACTGCGCGTTTTTGATGATGACGAGAATGTAGAGGCCGTTACCTGCCCAAAGGTGACGGTTACAGGATTTCAAGCGAACATGGTGAACAAAGAAATGGAGTTGTTTTTTGAAAGTAAATCGAAGTCTGGTGGTGGAGCTATTGTCGCATTCGAGCTGAGTAAAAACAAAAAAGCTGTTACTATTGAATATAAAAAGTGCAGTGGTAAGCTATAAATATTCTAGTTGCACAATTCGTTTGAGTGTTATTTATATGAGATTTAAAGTATGTTATGTAATCCAGCTTATCCTTAACGATTAGATAAGGTAAAGTGTATATGCAAATGGCTTTTATTTTTAAGAATTTCGAATTTGCACCCACTCCCAAAGGTTGTGGACATAATGTACTTTTTCTAACCTTAAAATAATGTCGTAAGAGATTGTAATGTTCTCATTAAAATTTAGTTCACAAAATGTCATCCTTGACATGATCTTAAAGGGACTGTAAACCACGAATGACGAAAAAAGAAAAGTTCTTAAATACCGTATTGTTTTACAATTATTAGTTTATATTGATTAAAATATCACGACTGGTATATTACATTACTTGAAAAAAAATCATATTTTCAGTATATTCGCTAATAAAATTTCGCGATGTGAAATCGATTTTACATCGCGAAAATAGGTGACATAACGATATACACACTATAAAAAACGCAAGTAGATTGATCATTTTATATATAAAATATATACAATTCACTACGCATGCACAATTTGCATTCCTGGGTTTACCACGTGACGATGATGAACAATCAACTTGCGTTATCTATAGTTAAATGGTAGTTACCAGGTATGCATACCCAGTAAAAATAAATAAATATACATGAAAAACCAAAAACTGTTTTCAAGTAATGTTATATACCAGTCGTGATATTTAAATCAATATAAACTAATAATTGTAAAAAATACGGTATTTTAGAACTTTTCTTTTTTCGTCATTCGTGGTTTACAGTCCCTTCAATATGAAGCCGATGATGACAAATTCCAATTTTACGTTTTCTCGAAACGTAAGTAATGTAATATGCCTGCATTTTGGCCATTTAAGAATTTGTTTTTTCTCAACTGTTTCATTGTTTATATGCTCGCTTTTGTTCGTACAAGATGCGGAAGACGTTGTGAAGAAGGCAAATAGACTCGGCGGGATGTATTACAAGGGTGCGTTGTTAAAAGTCACAAAATATATACCGCCGACATTTGATCCTGTCAGAGTGTTCGTGCGCGGTATGTCTGATAAGACAACTGGTGAAATGGCTTCTATCTTTATACAAACAAAATGGAATATTGTGCCTAAGATGATCGTTCGAGGAGCAATGCCCGGAACAGCTGTTATTGAATTCAACAAACAGCCAGGTAAGCACTTTCTGGACATTTTGGAACGTCTCTATTCATTAAGAGCATACCATTTGGAACGGCAGTAAAAATGAGCATAAGTGTCATGCTTCGGGAACGATAATCATAAATTAGGCGTGCGGAATCATGTAAATTATGTATATCTTTAAATGGTGGATATATGTTAATGGTAGAGCACTGAATATTTCAAAAGAATGTCCATAACACTTTTTATAATACATTTAAAAACCTAAATTATCGACACTTAAAACCGTAAAAGTGCACCGTTGTGCAGTTAACATATTGTATACATTTACCACATCAAATGTATAGTTCATAGCTTTTGTAACGGCATTGTTTTGCAGATATTAGTTATTTGAAGACCATCTGCGAGCGACATGCGTGTGCCGAAGCTTTTTGGACCGTTACTCCGCTCGAGCTGTCGACCAAAGTATTGGTTAAAACGTGTAACCCAACGTCAACAGAAGAATCACTCGGACGTTATTTTGAGAACACAAATAGAAGCGGTGGTGGAGACGTTTTATACATTGAACCACACCATAATCTTCCCCATGCGTTTATAGTTAGCTTCAAACATGTATCAGGTACCATATTTCTCATTTCAACTTCAATTGTTTAATAGTTGTTAGAGACTTTCATATCAGATATGCATGCATTGGTTTCAAAGGTCGTTCTAAGGAATATCTGGCCACGCCATGTTATAAACGTCTTCGTAATGCTGTCCGCCATACAATCACATCGCCTTATCTGCAATCGTTTTTATCAGAAGTCTAGGCGATGATTGGATCCACAATTTCAATCTCAGCTGTATCGATATAACTACTGTCAATGGTCTGCTGCCATGTTTCCGCAGCAGGTGTACACAGCAGTAAATACACCCTGCAGATCTCAACTTAATAAAGATGTACCGTCGGCCTTTAAAGTTTCTTGAAAATATTTGACAGCAATAAATGTCAATGTAAGCATGTTTCACTAAATTATAAATTTTATTATAACAGATGCCGAACGCGTGGTCAATGAAAACAGGACGCATGTACTAGACAACCTAGACAATCTTACCGTGTCTTTGTACTACCCTTGTTTGGACCGCGACCCTTCAGAGGAAATGGCAATTCCCGAACCTGTGCTTATCGACGATCTCGACCAATATAGAGCCAAGTACGATTAACATGTATTGAACATTTATGAAACCCAAATAGGTATTGTTCTCATAAATCATCCTATCCCATGTATTGTTTTAGTCAGTCTAAGGGTTTTTAAGATTTTTCACGACAAGGTTATACATAAAAATTGGCATACCTTTTTCTTCTCTGCTCTCTTGAAAGAGCTCTTAAAATATGCATGTGGAAGAGACATTGTTTATTACCTGCCCTTGTGTTACCGGTACAATAAGTTTTCCGTTAGCCATATATGTTTGCCCTTTAACAAACTGCAAAATGTGATTTCCCATAAAAAATCGAAGATCGTGGTAGAAGCTTGGTGTCCTTTTAAACGCTTATTATGAGGATCCTCCAGAACGTTTTTCATCGGATATCAAATGTAAGGTCACGGTTATCTACATAGAAATCTATGAACAATATAATTACTCTGACAGTACCTATTGGGCTGTAAGTTTTAGAATCATATATTTGTAAATTGTAATCACCGTTTTATCTTTTCGCCTGAGTCTTTCTCCGCAAAGATAGAAACAAACTAAAAAACGCATAGTATTTGATCATATTTCTTGGTTAACTTATCAAATGTGATATTCAGAGTCGATATCTCAGTTGAATATTAATAAAAACAGAATAAGGCTGAATGCTGAAATAAGAATAACACGATATTCATTAAACCTGGTACTCACATACGCAAAGTGAGGATTATGTATCCCAATTTGCCAGAGGTCCAGGAATCGTTAACACTACTGTGCCAAATGTACATAAGCTATTTGATTTGATAATGAAATAGTACCCGTGTACCGAACAAGTGCAATCTAAATTGCAAACTCTTTATGTGACGGGGTTGTTCACAGGTTGGGATTTTGGTATTTCTTTCAATAATGACTTTGCTCGTTTAACACCTGATGTGCCTTGTTGTGTTTCTGGAAGGTTCTTGTTTGAGTCAGACAAACAGAAAGCGAAGGTTGAGGCTTCATTGAAAGATGTGTTTGGACGACCAGTTTGGAGTGTTGATAAGAACAGTAGTAAAATATTGCAAATCCAGTGCACTGTCGATCCGAAGGATCCTTTATCACGGCCCTTTATTAACAATTGGAAAGAACGGTGTCATGAACGCATCTCGTGGATATTCGACGAACTTAAAGTAGACGAAACAAATATGGTGGCATCTGAGGTATGTTATAGGCAAAATGTTACTTTCCTTAACTTAACGACAATCGTATGTTCCTTTATTTTCATATGTGATAAATGTGTTTCCTAAATTGCTGTAACAAAAAAAAAATGATTTCAAAGATGTATTTTGCTCCAAATATGATATTGTCAAGCGTTGAATTAAATTCTTAATTGTATTAAATTGAAGAAGTTATAGCACTTTATATTTAAGTAATTGATTATAGATTTTACCCTTAATTACAAAAAAGGTTTGTTTATTTTTTGCCGTTAGTGTCATAAATCGGAAGGCATTGTAGATTCATTTTGGCCTTCCGTTCTTGTTTTCGTTTAATGTATACTATTTTGAAACAATACTTGGATGCGTATACAGTTGTTGTTAACGCGTAGACTACTTTCATTTACATTACATAAGCTTGACCTTATTGTTACTTATTAAAGTAAGTATAGAAAGTTTACTAAATTATGTTATTTTCTCAAACACATACAAGAAGAAATACGAGGAATGTTAAATAAAATATATGAAGCATCGTATAATGGTACCAGTAATCAAATGTTTTTAACTCACATAAAATAACAACCGAACAAGTAAACGACGATACCGACTCTTCTACTCGTATTTGGTTTAGAACCAAAAATAGTGTCAATCTTTTGTATCGACAAATCTTTTCGGAATATAGGGGATGCCTCAATAGTGTATGGGCAATGTACCTGAATACATTTTTTACCATAGAGTAGAATATTATTTGCAATTTTATAAAACTCTATAATCGTTTGTTATCTGGTACCAGTTCTTGAGAAATGTTATTCTTTTTGTATTCATTATCTGTTAAATGAATATATGTAAAGATTGTAAACATTCGCTTTAATTGGCTTTTTAATGTTTATATGTATAATGTTTATATGCATTGACCCTGCTAATTAGAGCGCCGCCATACTACTCGGTTGCTGCTTATGCACCATTCAACCCACTCTGTTGCACATTATGTCTTGAACATACGTTAAAACTATTTAGACAATTTATCAAGATCGAGCCAATGGGATCTATATGAATATATTTATCGATCAAATCGTGTTGTTTGTTTAGTTGTATGAGCAGATGAAGATCAAGCTACACAGCATAAAGGTTCGACGGCCACAGGCTTTGGCTATTGTCCTTGACAGAAAATCGTCGGGAATCGTAATTGTTGGAGAAGCCAACGAAGTGGATCAGCTTTCAAGGGACATTGCAAAACTTATAGCAGAACTGGAGAATGAGTTGGCAAGAAATAACGAAACAGCAACAAAAATATTAAAGTTAAAGAACTTCGAATTCATCTTGTTAAACGAATCAAACATAAGCGGCCGCCTTCAGACGCAAAACGTTGAAATTATGATGGATGGAGAGAACAAACAATTTACGTTTTCGGTTTGTTAGTTTGTTACCTAAATACAATAAAATGTTTCGCATGTTGCATGCGTGTCAATGCATATTTTGTTAAGGCTAAAACTCGATTTATCTAATTAATTAACTAAAATGTAATTTTTCTGCCGATATGATTTAACTTATTATTTATTATTGGATCTGTCTTTTTTATATACAAAAATATAAAATGTTTTTAAGGGGCGGTTCCAAGATGTAGCGAAAGCAATGAGTATTGTGCAAGATGCATTGGCCAACTTTGTGCGAACTGAAGTTGCAGGTACTTTGCAGCTAATATATTTACTTTTTTCATTTTGCTGGTATTAACGCTAAACGTTTGTGGTTGACATTTAGTTTAAACCATTTCTTTTAACTGTATGGCATCGAAAGCTTAGGCTTCCAATGTGTAAAGCGTAGAAGTGTTGTTGTTTTTGTTTTTTTGAAAACAAACACGGGTCATATATTGCAGTTTATTTTTAGGTTACACACAGTTGGCGGTAGATTTGCTGTTCAAATATCAAACAAGGCATCTAATAAAGAAAGCCTTTTCCCATAAAGAATTGATTGGCATTTGGGATTATGAGGAACATACCACGCTTTACATGTATAGTAGCAATAAACCTGATCTGCAAAAATGTGTGCAAATGCTATGTGAAACCTTGTTGGAGACGAATAAGCAATTATCTGAAGATGAAACTGCTGTATTAGGCAGCTCCAAGGGAACCGAGTTCCTGCATCACCTAGAGACAAAACACGAAGGACTTGTAAAGTTTGCGATCAAGGGACCCAATCTTCGAATAGCGTCGGTAGCTGGAGTTAATGAAGAAATAATCAAAGAACTTGAATCATTTGTAACTGCTAATTCTGAAGCATTTGAAATAATTGAAATCGAACCGGGTAAATTTCAGTTTATTTACACGCATAAGAAAGATGAACTCCGACGTATTGAAGAGCAGTATCAACGACTGAAAGTCGTTTGTGAGCCCATCGACGAAACAATTAAGAAGGGTTTTATGTTACAAGGTCCACAATCAGCTGTGAAATCTATGATAACGCAGATACAAACTCTCATTGATAATATTGTACTAAAAAATATTGCAGTTACCATTCCGGGATTCGATAAGTTCATCGGGGGGAAGTCTGGAACACAAGCCCTGAAGGAAATTGAAGATAAAAGACAGTGCGTATTAAGGTATGGACTTAATAATGCGGACAGCGAAACACCCGATCTTGCGGATGATTTGACAAGCGGTGAAACATATTCCATTGGACCTTGCAAATTGACGTTTATCACGAGGGATATTACGCAAATAAAGGCAGACGCGATTATTAACCCATGTTCCGGTGATCTGTCTAACATGTTAGGTCTTGGAGCCTTGTTAGTTAAAAAAGGTTCGTGGAAACAAAACTCTTTTAATTTGTGTAATCAATAATTGTGTTTGCCACAACTTAGTATTTACAAATAAGCAAACAATTTGCTGCGGGTGGAAATAAAGTCAAATATTGACCCTTATGGTTAACTTAACCAGCATACATTTCTTTTCTGACAATTTCTTTAATCGATATTATAGTTAGACGTTATGACTGTCTTCTTTCAACCGCTTAATAAAAACTGATAACCCCAGTCAATAATATAAAATACTCGCTAAACGATATTTCATTTGTTAAACCATGGAATTGTTTATTAAAGATGCTTAATTCACAATTATAGGTAAAGCTACTATTTGCTTAATATAAAATTTACCGATTAAATATTATATTTGCTACAGGTGGGCAAAGAATTCAGCAGGAACTTGACGCACAGAACGGTGAAAACAAGGCTATGATTGGCGATGTTTATGTGACAAAGGCTGGGAATCTTTCGTACAAATGTATATTACACGTAATTGTTCCAACCTGGTCAAATACAAGTTCAACGCAAGATCGGCTACTAAGCAGTGCCTTATTCAATGCCATCGAACGTGCTGACAAAATGGGATTGAATCAAATAGTTACTCCACCAATAGGGACTGGCATCCCAGGCTTTCCTCCTGAATTAGTGGCTGAAATAATGATTGACACATTTGCTAAATATTTCCAAAGTGGACAGAAAAGTGCCATTCGGAATATCGTGATCTGCGATATTAAAGAAGAAAATATTGATGCATTCTCTAAGGCTTTAGCATCAGGCGACGAAGCCCAATTGCGCGGACAAACACAAGGTTGTTTGTGTTTTTATTTATGTGCACATATAAGTTGTTTTAATGTTAATTGTTGCAATTTGATACGAGAGTTTGTGAATAACAGATGCTGGTGTGGTTTTATTAAAACTGAACTTGATGTAATCCACTTTCAGAATCATGTCCGAGGTCATGTTCATTCGAATCAAAGGTTTCTGTTACGATAGGAACACTTTTGAATACTAAGGTAATATCCAACTACAACGTAATACGATTGTGTTATTCAGTCAAATGCATTATCGATTATCGGTATTGTACTGTATTTGTAAGTATATACACGTACCAAATATTAATCCCAAGTAATACTATGCCACCGATATAATTTGCAGGCCGATGTACTTGTCAACTCGACTAACTATGATCTAGATCTTCGAGTTGGAACTATATCCAAACAGCTTGTTGCAGCGGCGGGCGACGAGCTAATTCAAGAAGTCAAAGCACGTTACCCAAATGGTATTTCGTATGGAAAAGTTGCGGTTACTTCAGCAGGACACATTAAATCGAGTAAACGCATTTTCCATGGCCTATTGCCGCCGTGGGATTCTGGTAGAGGTCAATCAGAAATGGTGAGTAAATGATACGATTTTGGTTGATGTTATTGATTCACATATCGATTGATTCCGTTTAAGACAAGAAAAAAACATGTATAACCTTAAGAAGTGTTGATTTATTTCTGATCATTATACGTCATTATATAATTATTGTCACACATTTTATCTAGATTGTTTATATTGTTATGTATTCAATGTAACAAAAGAGTGAAACAGTATTGACGTAATTATTTCTTATATAATTTAGTTCTAGCCTTAGTATTGATTTCTTTTTGACAATTTTAAATTGATTTGAAACCGAATGTCTGATTACTTTCATCATAATACATCATTGCAAAGACATGAAGATAAACATACAAGAATCAAGTAGACAACGTTACATTTCGTCATTTTTAAACCGCATTAGCTCTTTTCTATACACGTCTTTTGCCTCCTAAGTTGGATTGAGCCAAGATGACTATGAGACAATGTCTCAATGGTACTGATAGAATCAACCACTCATGGTTCCTTTTATCTTAGTACAAACGTTGTTTTGAAATCTGGCGTATTTTCAATCCGATATGCTTATCCGAGTCCGACATCTTGTTTTCCATGCAACGTTTCCAATTGACGTATGATAACCGTCGTAATAAATAGAGAAAACACAAACCATCCCCTATCATTAATCCTGTTTCAAACACTGGTCAATTGTACATGTGTAGTTTTACCCACTTACATTAATCCATATGTCTGCGTTTCAATATTGTGAATGACTCAGTGATGTTTACACTTCGTCAAAGAATATACCGCACTTGAAGTTCATTTATGCATTGTTTCTGCTCGGATCAAGACGTCGCAAACACATTACGGCCCTAGTCATTACATTTGCACTCGCGCTTATGCTTATGAGCATGTTTTCTTTCTCATTTTACTGAGAAATATTATTCACGGTATTACCCAGCAAGCAAACAAATATCCTCTATGTACTATTGACACTGAAGGTTATATGTTGGTTGCAATTCTGGTTGCAGAGATGAATACATTTGCCATGAAGAACGTCACTCAAGTCAGAGGTACAAAAATGTGTACCTATTATTTTGTGACAACAAGTTGATTGCAAATTTAAGTACGTTAATTCAACAAACAAGGACGTTATATAATCTGTTCTAACCAGGGCGTATTTTTTCAGAAGCTGTTCCAATTTGTTACTAAGTGTCTTCAGAAGGCAGGGGAAAAGCAGTTTCGTTCTATCGCCTTTCCGGCGCTTGGAACCGGTGTGCTTGGT
Organism: Dreissena rostriformis; assembly: GCA_007657795.1. NCBI lineage: Eukaryota > Metazoa > Mollusca > Bivalvia > Myida > Dreissenidae > Dreissena > Dreissena rostriformis. The sequence continues at coordinate 77,603 of VMBQ01001932.1, forward strand.
TACCCTAGCGCCCAAGTTGCAGACATAATGTTTGGAGCCGTGGAACGCTTTTTCAAGGACACTCCAAATAATAGTGTGGAGTCTATTTATTTCGTGATATGGTCAGGGGACGCTGAAGCTATTTCAGTACGTATATATAATACGTTTGTAAACCTGTTTGCTAGGATTTTTTTAAGTTTGGAGAGTTCCGAACTGTTATGGTAATCATAACCATATTTTATGGATCTGGTACTGGAGTTTTAAAATTTTCTTCAAAATGCGTACTGGCATTTGCATACGTATGTTCATTATATTAATTTCCGTAATTTCTAAACGATTTGCGCACAATGGCCATGCTGTCTGCCAAAGGTCAAGGTAACATTATAAAGTCCATTGGAAGGTTAAAGGATCGAAGAAAATAGTTTGTTCACGACTTAACATAAATGATTACCGTCATTATATGGAAAAACAACTTCAAAGATCCATGTCATACAATGCGATAAATACCAAGTTATGTATGTGTGTACGGTCCATGGGCTCTACCTGAAGTTGTTCGTTAAAATTTGAATACTCCTGACAATATCTCACAATAGACTTAAAATTGTCTTAGTTAACAATATTGCATGCGGGTGATTTGGAATTTCAATTTCAAATGGATTTTTAAATGATCAATTGTAGTGGGTTGTTTTTTGGCTAACAAGAGAATGTTTCTTAATATCTTACCTGTATCTGTAGCATTGCTTAGTACATTGTATGAAACATACAAAAACAGTAAAAGTTCCAATGTTAACATTTCAGTTCAAAGTTGTTCTTACTGCATACTATTGTAAATATTGCATTCGTCTTTTAATTTTAATTTCATTCGCGTTTCCCTCTTGAACATGTATGTAGGTTTGTAATGTTAATTGTGCTGTCCTAGTCAGACATAAGAAGGCTTTTTTACCTGTGTTTAACCAGTTTGCGGAACATAAAATGCGTTAAGTGATTGTGTATCAAAAAAGGACAACTTTAACAATAAAGTGCCTGAGAAATGGATATATTTTACATATGTGTTACATACAGGCCTTTCAAAAAGTAGAACAAGACAAGAAGACTTATATTGAAAGAAGAAGAATAAATCCTAGCCAGTACATACCAAATGTTGATGAGGAGTATGATGTTACGGAAGGTATACTTATCAGTTAGTTTCGTTGAAGGGTTATATGTCATCGAACATGTATATTTTCGGGCAATTTTTTTAAACAAAAGACAACTGAGAGTAATACATACGTATACTGATTGTTAAAACTGAGTATATATAAGGTAATGAGAATAGTTTGTGAATTCTAAGATAACATCAAAGTAAAAGTTGTTTGACACTTATTTTCACCTTTTGATATGTAATCGTTTCCTGTATTTTTAGTTCGATCCCGACTTGAGTTTACATTTTCTAACTGTGTATAATTCCATCTTAAAGTGAAATAGAAGTCCCAATGTTCGACGACATACGCCTTTTATGTTACGTGCTATTTCGTTCGGCTGAATGACTTCTTGTTATATTGTGTTATGTTTCTTTAATGTTTATGTTATGTCGAAAAAGGTGAATTCACAACAACTGTTGGCAATGTCAGTTTAAAAGTTGTCCAAGAAGATCTAGTTAAGCAGACCACAGGCGCAATCGTTAACAGCGTTTTGGAAGATCTCGACCTTTCCAAAGGACTCGTTTCAAAAGCAATCCTTGATGCAGCTGGACAAGCCATACAGCGTGAATGCTTGTTGGAATGTAGGCTCATATTACTTATATATGATTATACGATATTCATTGACCAAGTTAAATGCAGTCTTCGTTCCTACTTTTCCACATATACGCTATTTAATTTTCCCTTTTCAACATAAGCATTGACAGTATATGCATAAAGAACGGTCAGTAAGCATCGATCTTTTAATTGACTAAAATTCGTCAAGCTAAGAGTAAATACTATACGTATTGTTTTATTTTTATTTTCAAGAACGCTATAAATTCTAAATTTACTTTGTGTCCTCCCTTTCTTACAACATTATAACATTTTATTTCGAACTGATTGTTTAAGTTTTAAAAATGGACCACGTACGTTTTGAACACGTGTTAGCTTAATTATTTGCAGTAAATGACTGTTCAATTTGTTCGAAGGAATGTGTTTCTAAATAAACACCGGGGTCACCTTTGCTTGGTTGTGTAAATGTTATTCATTCATTATAATAGCAAATAAACAGCGTATTCATACAGAAGGCATTGTGGTGACAGGCCCAGGGAAACTGATGTGTCAGAAAATAATTCATCTTAAGGCTAGAAGTAGTGCTAACGGATGGAGTGAGACACTCTCGAAATGTCTTCGGGAAGTCGACAAACTCGGACTGAACTCTGTCGCTCTTCCTGCTCTCGGAACTGGTTTGATTATAAACACTTATTTTTTATGTTTTTTATTTACACGTGTGTAATGTATTGTTCTATCTACATACCTATTATGCAAAGACAGCCGCTTAGTAATAGGGTACCCTGCAAAAGGAAACTGTGTACCGTTTAAATATAAGTATTGCTGAACATATATTATTGTTGGTAATATAATGTTTTTTTTTAACTTATTAGGAGGTAAAGGTTTAAGCCCAGATACAATTGCAAAAACGATGTATCAGGCTGTGAAACAATACATGGAGGACAACAAAGGGACTGGGTCGCTTAAGTCCGTAAGAATTGTGCTATTCAACTCGAATCTGGTAGAAACGTTTACATCAACCATCAAGAAGTTGTCGGATCCAACGCGCCAATCAAGAAAGTCTTTATGTAAGTGCGTCGTTATTGAAAAATATTGGTGTTTGATATGTACATTCAAACGGTAGTGTACGTCGCATGTGACATGTGTCACCTTCCAGATCAGACAGACTACTAACCTAGTCTATGAAATTTTATTGTATACGATCACTGCTAAATCTATTAAGATCTCATCATTTTATTAATCGAATGTATTATGTCTTTTTTCGATTATAAATCAATTAGCTACTACTTAAGGGCTTGATATAATCCATTTAATGTATCTGCCCTTTACATATCTGTATAAAAGTGTAAATATATACATTTCTTTTATACCTTATGATAAAATATGACATTTCCACAGTGAACTAACAGCAGTGAAAGTAAACAAATTGTTATTTTCAAAGATGAAAATAACACATTTTCGGAACTCCTTTTTCTATTTTTAGATTATCATATCAAGATGTTCTTCCCTTGTTTATTTCCTTGTTTATATTTTTTCTATGATCACGAGTGAAATTAAATCGTTATTCCACCGAATCCAACACATTTTCTTTTAATGTTATGGATTTTTTTAACCGTTTATTTACATTGTAAAAGAGTTTAACTGAAGAATTTCCCTGAAGTAATGACGTCATTTCGTAAACAAAATGACGTCATTTCAATGTATTGAGGTACGCTACGGGAGGAAGGGGTACTTTTTTTAGCGAAAGGGAAACAGCTGTTTTTTTTTCTTGAAAAAAGGGCATAAAAGAAACAGAAAATGTATTCATGTCAGTGAAAGATCGTTTGTTATTTCACTCGTGATCATAGAAAAATAATATTTTCAAATATATGTTCTATGATCACTCGTGAAATAACAAACGATCTTACACTGACATGAACACATATCCTCAATGTATTTGAGTTCGTTTCATTTACACTTATTTGATTTAATATTTTCATTGTTTAATGTCTCTCTATGTCGATCTATATATATTATTTGATACAGTTAAACAGTTTATCTTTATCTCACTATCTGATGAGAAACAAATGCACTTAATGTCCAAAAACAGAAGAGAATGCATGAGCCTTGAAGTGATATTGTATTTTACATTTTGCAATCTCTATACAACTTTTAGTTCAAAAGTCACGGCAGCAAGATACGACGCCAACAGTGACAATCTACATATATGCCTATTCCGCACATTCTGCACAACAAGCTGCTTCAGACGTTTTGGATCTTAAGCAAAAACTGCATTAGGCTATTGTCAAGCAGATGCTACTGGCTCCATGCGCATGTACTGCGCAGACATTCTGACTGCCACCGTCTCGAAATGCTCCTAAGAATCCTTTGCGGTGCTTTATTCGACAACTGAAAATGTGTCTGCACCGAGCGTGTTTGTTATTTTCCACGATGCCCAAGCTTTCCCATCGTTTTTGATAACGTTTCGTTGACGTTTTGAGTTCACTTGGATTCCGGCATTGACTGTCTAACGTATTATGACAATATTATAATGTGTTGTTCTCGTGATCGTCGATATATTGATTGACGAATATGGGACCAAACGAGACTATTGATTGACGAATATGGGAACATGCGAGACTTTGCTCATTATTTTTATAGTAATTATGTTACACGTTGAGCGTGACAGTGGATCGAAACGTTCCTGTAATTAAAAACATGCTGAACTAGTGTTATTGTAATGTTTGTAAGTAGTATATAGGTTTGTTTGCCATAATCTGCGTAGACTTTTGTGATAACATTTGTTTAATATACACGTCAGTTTGTTATGCACGAATACAAATATAAATCTCTGTTTCGTTGATAATAGGCTTGTAAACGTTCGACTGAAGTAGAATGTTACTCGTTAATTATATAATGCTTTATTTTCTTAAACAAGAGTTACATTGTTTTCCGAAATGTAGTGCTTCTTTTATTTTTTGTGAGCTTTTGTTAATGTATTGTTTGCAGTTCACATGTTTGTATCATTGTTTCCTGTTCTATATTCTCTGTTTCATGTGCTTGTGAGTGCTAGTCTATCGCAGATTTTAAATTTGATTAAAAAAAATTTGAACATGTGTTAATGTTGTTTGAGTTATTAATAATTTTTAATTTATATGGTTAAATAATTGTATAGTAATGTTTTTTTTCTTCTCTCGGTATTAGTTTAACATTAACATGCTTACCTACTGATAAGATACATGTGTTTGCTATATTGCACATTGTGCATTTGCTAACATTTTTAGCCTGAATGTCATTGTGTGTAATTTAAAGCTGCTTTCCTTTCGGATCTTTTGTTGTTTATAAATTATTATGAATTGGATGGTGGCGACCTTTTATTTTATTTTTAAATATATTTTTATGAGGCTATTTTATTTGACTGACCCTTTTGTTAAATAAGTCTATTAACATTTTTACTCCAATAAATGAAAACGTGAATGTTTTATTTTCGTAAATGAAGTTGTAATTGTATATTTATAATATTTATGTTAATTCAAAGGATACGTTATAATCCATGTATTGTTTAGTTGTTTTGTAAGGGACTTTTAAATATATTGTAATGAGGCTATTTTATTTTACTAACCTTTTTTTCAAATAAGTATATTAACATTTTGTACTCCAAAAAATAAAACTTGAATGTTTTATTTTCTTAAATGTAGCTGTACTTGTATATAAAGGATAGTTATGTAAATTCAAATGATACGTTATAATCCCTGTATTGTGTAGTTGTTTTAAAGGGACTTGTTCACAGTTTTGCAAAATGACAATTTTTAAACAAGTCTTTTTCAGAAAGGCATGAAGGCGTTATCTTCAAACAAGCACAAAAATAGTCATAGATAACACAAATATCTGTTCATTTTTGGATAACTATCAATCGAAATCGATAAAATAATTTTAAAAATGCGTTTGTATCGCTTTAATCGATAATTGGCAAAATATGCGTTAAAGTCGCATAGCGTTTACAATACGTTAATAATTAAAATATCTAGATATGTTCTAGTGGTTGCGATTTTCAATATCTTCTGAAAGGTCTCGGTAACGGCAAGATTGATTGTTGCCTTCATAATTATATAAGTATATTCCATGTGTTATATCTTTGTTTTTAACACATTGAATTACATTAGAAAAATCTGTGAACAAATCCCTTCAAGTATGTTGCCGTGGGTGGATTACCGTATGTGTTTATTGTATTTCTTTCCAGATCATGTTCTTGTATTTTTGTTATAATTCTTTTAAAATACATAATAATGGTCTACTGTTATTCAAAGCCTGGCGTCCAAGTAGCAGAATCTAATGACAATAGTGAACTTGATTTAGTAAATCATTGTTTGTTCGCAAACATTATTGAGCAAAACACTGCAATATTTCATCCGATTCAGTGATTAGTTAATTGCAAAGGTAACAAAGCGATCATCAAAAATAAACCAGCGAATTGAGATAACTTTCTTTATACGTTTCTTTTATGTTTCGAAATGTTTTAATCACCTGTAATCATAGTACATGTGGCTTTGGCATTTGTGAACATTATATCATCAAAATACACTTAAAAAAAGGTTTTAACGGTATACAGGCATCCTACTTAACGACTTTGACTATGTTATGTTTTTTTACCTCTTGTTAGTGTTCATGTGCCATTAACGAGTTATGCATTATACGCATGTATGCCGTATATGATTTGAATAAATTTTCTTTATTTAAATGTATTCATCAATATATGATGATGATGATGATGATGATGATGATGATGATGATGATGATGATGATGATGGTGATGATGATGATGATGATGCTGATGATGATGATAATGATGATGATGATGATGTTGATGATGATCATTTGATTGTTAAGAGGAGGAGCTTATTGTGACAGTGACGATATGGATTTGTGGCATGAGAACATAAAAATATCAACATGACACGAACATTTCAAAGTTATTTGTATTGAATTGTTTAATCAATGCAGACATTCATCGCAATTTTCAAAAGAGAAAGTGACATACATAGGAGTATAAAAGAAATTCATAAATATCACAGATTTTTGAGCCTATTTCATGTCCTGCTGTATTCATTTATGCTTAATTAAAATTATAGTGATTATAATCGGTGTGTTAAATGGATAAGTATATAATGTAATTATAATAAATCTAGGACACAATCTACAATGAAGACTACTGTTTCACACACAGTGTGCACCACTTAACATACTTATTGCTTATTCACATAAGAAAACATTTTTATCGTGACAGGAAACACATCACGCGCGTTTCGATTTATATTTAAAGGGAGCTTACACAGTCTAAATGAACTATATTTTCACATATTTACAGCTCTTATTACAGTATTACAGCTAGCACTATCACTAGCGACTTCAATGGATTTTTCAAATATAAACACAATCTACAGCATAAGCTTCTTGAATTTCAAAACTTCATTATTGTTTAAACCATAACAAAACAGTTTGACATCAAGTTACTGAAAAGCTAGACAAATAGTTATTATTTAGCAAATATGGATATCAAAATAAAGTTTCAATTTAAAATATAATCTTAACTACATATGTCTTGACAATTATTAATTGCTATCCCACAATTACAACTCAAGTTAAGGTTGAACATGTAATGAAATGAAATTAAAAAGGCTACACTCTCAAAATACACTCACTCTCATTTGTTATTGCTTAAACACAAGATATATAGAAGATATATACATACAAATTGCGATAACTTTATGTTTTTTCTTATAAACCACATTTATTTTAGTAAGTATTTTGAGAATGTATGCACAATAGACATACGAAAGTAATAATCTTGTTTGTGTTTTACAATAAACAATAATAAATAAACATGTTTATATAAAAAGATGGGTTATCATTATTATTCACTCTTTTCTTTGGTATTCATATTCAATTCATATATCGTTCTAGAAATGTAGTTCTCGATTGCCGATTGACGACCGAAAAACAGACTTATCCTGTTGTGCCTGGAGCCAAAGCAACCCGGAGAATACATTATATTGTACTATAGATCTTTATATACTTATTTAAATTTGGTGTAGCAAATGTTTAAAAAGATTTAAAAAAACAAATAACGTTATTTCTTACCTATGCTTACACTGAGAACATCGCGACCAAATGGATGTGACTGTATAAAATCACTTTTTATCATAAATATTTAATTTGGGCTAGGCATTTTCTAGAACGGTCTCAGCCGGTCTAGAACAGTAAGCCGAGTCATAACAGCAATTACATGTGAGTAAAATGATGCTGTTAAAGTAGAGGCTGTCGGTAGGTGGAAATAGGCAAAAGCAATAACGCAAGTATAATTTTATAAGAAAAAGGTACAATCAACAAGTACATATTTAACTTGTTTTCCAGTAACGGAATATTCATCAGTGATACAAGATAATGTTAGATTTTTTCTTGGTTGAAATTCTATGTTTATAATATTCGATAAAATACCATTTTTTGTGTTCTGGGCAGTAAACGAAGAGGCTTCATACTCGGCAGACATACGAAAGGACGAAATGATGGACACAACGGTTTTATTATGGATTTGTTTTATAAATGTAACCAGACCATGTGAAATGCTGCTTATTATTCCCATCGAATATGCAAATACGTTTATCTGTCAATAGAACAGGATGGTAATTTTATAAATTATGGACCATACAATATTATCGTGGGGAATATTTGCATATATTTTATTATGTATTATCCTAACAAAATATTTTGAAATTTCTGCGATTTATATTTCTGAACCTGGTCAATGCCACGAGTAGTTTTACATCAGCCTATTTGTCCTAGGTTGGATAGTTGACAATTTAGGATCAGCCTGCATGATAATTTATTGTCTTGTAATCACCGTCGGACATGAGACAGACTTATTCATTGCTAATGAGAGTAAATTTCCGCAGTAAATGATGACCCAAAAGCCGAGATGCAGGACTTGCTCAATCTATATCATATATGTGTAGCGTATTGCATCTTGTTGATTAGTATTTTTCCAAAAGCATATACTAAAGTGTGCTACATGCATCTTGTATAGCAAACATTGTGTTGATATGGCAGCTATAGATAATATTAATAATCAAGAAAAATACGTTTGTTTACTTATTGTTATATAAATGACAACATGTGTTTAAGCACGCTTAATTATTCATACCACTTTAATTTATACTTTAGTTTAAAAAAAGCTTCAAACTGTACGTGCGTTTACTGTTATTATTTCAAAAACATACCGTCGTTTTAAGAATTGTTTATATAGTTGATTTTCTAGTTTTGTTCATGTAGTAAAGGCGTTTTTCAAAGTCATCAACATGAATCAAGAAATACAAACACTTAAGTTCTGCAAGGCATATGAAGACACTGATGCCGAACAATATCATTTGCATTTAACTTTTTGTCTTTGAGCAAATTGTATTGCTGTCATTCATCGTTTATACAATCGTAGACAAAGTGCACGCTTCTCTTGTGTAACCTGTAATTTGTCTTACTAAACCCATACTTATTACATATGCGTTTAATGTTTCATGTTTGTGTCAGTCAGTACTGATAAAAAGGCGGCTCTAGCTAATTCCACCTTCCGGTTTAACTAATCTTTAAATAAAACATATGAACACGTATCATAATTTCCAAATATGTCTGTATATAGAAATGCGGAGTTTCTTAATTTATGTGGTTTAATTAATGAATAATAATGTTCACAAATCTTTGATTATAAATATTATAAATTGTGTTGCATTTAAACTGCCATACGTGGATATCAATTGCTTGTTTGTTTTTTATTCTTACATTGCAAAACGTATTAGTATGAACAACCATTAACGCTCATTTCAAAATATGATACATGCAATAATGATAATTTAACTTATGCATTTTTTTTCATGGAACATGTTTAATTACAATCCAATTATTATGATATTTAGCTATGATTTTATCGATTGCCATATTCAGTGCTGGTCGCTTATGCAGGTTTCGTAGATTGACTGATTTGATGCTGAATAGGTTAGTAATTTGTAATATGTAATTTGTGTGCTTTATGACATTGAAAGTGACACAGCATGTTATGTACGGTCATTACTAGTTTATGGCTACCGGCTAGATCTTTCGTGTCTAGTAGTAACCAGGAATAAATATTTAATCAAGAATGAGATGTATTACATTAGTCTGATCGTTTATGTTAACTGTAGCTAATATTTTTAGGATTCCAGGGTTCCATTTTTTCTCCATTTGAAATGACACCTCTTGTATCTTAGATTATCTGATTTTACAGAATTACATTGCCAAAGCCGCGCACTTATGTCACCATGCGATCAAGATCTATAGAGATCATAGCACATTCAAGGCTTTTAAGCGCCATAAGTTTATATCTGAATGTAATGATAAGGGTTTACAACACTTAATGAGTCATATCCTTTATCCAGGAAATGAACATCAAACGTATCCATCGTGTCTGCTTATATTCAGAACACAACCGAACAAAAAATATCTTCTCGTCGCCTAATAATTCGCGCAAGTAATACGAACAAACCAAGAAATGAAGTAGCATCCAACATATGATGTAAAGATGGACAGAAACAATATTGTATTATTGCATGAAAACTACAAATGCCCTGTTATAACATGATAACGTTTCGTATAGTGCAAATTGGCACTTTATGTCTTTGGAACTGCTCAATGTCTGTAAGAGAAATAACACGTCTATCATTTGTTATAATATCTGAATATCCCTAATTATTTCAGCATTTACGTAGGTATATTTTTCGTATGTATCAACAGTCATAAAACAGCGGCGTCAGGTTACTCCCATCTGTCGATCGCATACAGATGACCATCTTATTTGTTTCTTGTGTGATTAACGTGTCGTTTTTATCTGAGTAAATATCTGAACATGGGATTTGACATTGATTTAGTGAAATAATCATTCGGCTTGATAATGTAATGCCCAGTATCGAAGCGAAATTTAAAGAAAATTCAAAATTAGAACAATTGTTAAATATCCACCAATATCTGTAGCATATACATGAGGATGATAACTAACATAATTATTCACATCAATTGTTAAAACACAGTTGTGAATATATTTTCGACATAAAATTACTTTACATAAGGTGTCCGGCCTAAACAACATAGTTTGTCTAGGTGCAGTAGGTAATTACTGTTTATTTAAACTATAAATACGAAGACTTAATACAATTACCGTAATGTAAAAAATCACTGCATAGTCCGATAACCCCTGCAGCTGCACTACGTCACTTTAGTAGCAGCACACGCCAAGAACATATCATTTGATTTGCTTAGAATCGCCAAGGATACTGGCTGGAGATAGCGCTGACTTCATTTTTATTTATAGCAATTCTAGATTGAAAAATCGATTATTATTCAAGTTTCAAAAACTTGAAACAGGCACATTAATCGAATAAGCTATTAACTCTTTAACTTAAACAATCATTACTACATATTCTAATTCCCATCTCTTTATCCAATTGCGAATCCGACCAATTACTTCTACCTTAAATCGTGCAACCGTATGTCACAATGTGTTGGGTATTATGGTGGTTCAACTCAACTTGCGCGCAGATAAATAACTGTTTAAAAGCATAGCCCAAGATCCCATATTTAACGGTAGGTTACACTACACTTGGAGTTTGGGTAAAATGCAACAATAATCTGCGACGTACAACAACATTAAAACAATGCAAACAGAGTGATGAATATAATTTAAGTAGCATAAAATTAGCCATACTAGTATTCAAATTCATAAATGAGGCTTGTTTAATCCGTGTGTCATTGCATTAGTATTGAAACTGTACTTGCGACTGTCACAAAAGCATCTCGACACAAATTCAAACGCACGAGATGTCATTAGTCCACTTTATTAGACGTAATAATGTATAACGAACTCATAAGTATAAGAGTAGAGATGCCAGTATCAGTTTGTAATAGCGTAGACACAAGCGGACATAAGTATGGAACGCAGATGCTGCTTTCTGATGGAACTAGTCTGAACGTACTGTGCATGTATAAAGTCGTTTTCTGATGACAAACATTTATCGTGTTACACATGTGTTATTATGTCATGCTCATGTATAATGTTGGTGTATGCTAACGTCATTTTTCTATGTAGACCCATTGTTTCGGTCTGTACATGTGTACTCGTGGTACATGCATTTATGAGGTTGTACTACGCGTACATGTACTTCATGTTGTCACGTTAAAACATTTGTTATGTGTGCATATGCTTCTATGTAATGTGCATTGGTCAAGTTGTTCTGTAGCAACCACATTTTGACTTGGGCAAACATGGCATCGTTCTGTAACTTTGTAAGTAGGCTGTATTGGATTTTGTTTGTAGCAAAATCATGTTTTATTTATACACATTGTTTTGTTTTACATTGGTCATTATGGAATGCGCATTTATCAAGTTCTTATGTACCAAGTTCATATTGACATATCGAAACATCGTTTTGTTGTGTTCATTTGGCTTTATGTTTTGTACATATAATCTATTGTTGTGTTGCACGATTTGTGTTTTATTTATACACCATTTCGTTTTGCCCATACGTCATTATGTTTTGTGCATTTACAAATTGTTCTACATTGCCGAAGCTATATTGTGTGCAGACACTTAATGCCAATATGAGCAAGAGTGTAATTATGCTATGTGCATGGTCTGACTCGGATTTGTAACCGACATTACCTTACATAAATTATATTGTTAAACGTTATACAATATTTTAAAAGACTGAAATAACATCGATCTGAAATATTTGTTTTTGTATGATATGTTCACTTTTGATACCAAAGAAACTATTTGTTGTGCACATAAGCTCATGTAACAAATAATGCGTCATAAATATTTAAATAAGAGGAATTAATATAGACGTACTTGAACGTGCCAATTAAACATATTTAATTGCACACATTCACGTGAATACATCCAAGTTTCTAATTTACAAAGAACGAAGACAAACTTTACTGATGAGGAAAGCACATGATAGTCAAGTGGTTTAAACAATGTAACAAACACGCATTGTAAACATATGATTCTCTTGCGAATAAAATGGCCAATTGAAACCTTCAAGAAATAAAACAGTTCTATTTAATGACTAATGCGAATCTTGCATCGGAGCAATTCTTGATTATGACTGTACATAACTATTGCATCATCCTTCACTGGATGACAGAATTCCCACAACAGGTAAATGTATATTATACGAAAAGGAACATAATAAATTGACCTGTACTACACACAGGATAATTTTACATAACATAATAAAGTAAGCACAGAAAAGCTTGTTAAACACAAGCAAGTAAACTAAAAAACAAATGTACTGAAAAAAAAGATGGTTCTTTACGACAAAATATGTACGAACAAAGCTACATTAAATTTGCAAGTATCATTTGTTCGAATTTACAGAAGAAATCGACTCTACTACATCAAATGCTGAAGTTATATATTTCAATACGATACGTGCACATAATATAATGATAATTTACATAACGATGATGTATCTTGATGACAAAATGAAGTTAGTACAGAACAACTTTACAATGACACATAACATAAGTTCGAATGTATAGAACAAAATAGGATGGCGTTAGGACAGAACAAATTGATAACTACACATAAAATAATGACAAAGTAAGGAACGAAACGATGTGCAGACATGGCAAAATGAAGTTAGTACATAACATTTTTACAATAATGACATAATGCAGTAATGACATTAGAACAAAACAATTTGATAAATTCACAAACGGTAATGCTAAATGTACAAAACTAAACGATGCCTCTAGAAAACCAAATTAAAGAATACAAAACAACTTACACATTGCAAATAGCATTATTACAAATGTACAGATCAAAACGATATAACTACATAATAAAATGAAGCAAGGATAGAAAAAATTGGTTAATGCATGTAACATAATAACAAACGTGCAGAACGAAACAATGTTTAAAAAACAAAATCTGAACAACAACATATTTTTTTTTTATTTCTTTTCACCAGGGAGAAGAGTAAGACAATATTTTCAGAAAGAGTTTTCATGTTATAATTGTTTCTGAAAAAGAAAAGTGTAAAGAAGGCGGCAACAATCCTTTAGTCTTATAAATTAATTTATGGTTAACAAATAACACTGAATTACAATTAACAAAAGTGTGAAGTGATTATTTTTTAACAGGCGTTACTCAGTTGAAGTTGTGCAACACTTCTGCAAGTTCGATGAGTAGTTAGAAGCCATGTATCAATATCTCAAAATAATAAATTGTATAGCCGTTTTCGTGCACTCGGTAAGAATTTATGAAAGCAAGCATGATATTACAATTGTTATAGCTTTTTAATGATTCCGCCGTCTCGGGAAAGTATGTTTGCATTATTTTATGTGCACCAGAGCACAAGGTCATCTGCGTTAAGGGCTGCTTGTACTCTTTCAGGTAGTCCTGGTATGCTGTCGTGGATAAAGAGGATGAATAGGGTGGGTGACAAAACTCCTCCTTTGCCCACAGAGTCCGTCTACCGACACACGGGCTCATCGGTTGTGCCGGTACGACTTTGTCCGCCGGTGCATGTTGCCTTTAATGCCACTGCAGATAAGCTTCAAAAGGAGCCGTCATTCAATACGTTAATCGAAGCCCTTCTGAAGGTCAATGATGACAAAAAGGTTTACTTTTAAAGTAACAAATTAAATGTCGACATAAAATTATATGTTGACATGAAGTTAATTAACGAGAGGATCTGTTTAATGTTACAATGTTTTGGCAAACCAGTCATGCACGTTATTGGCTTTTAAACAGGTGTACTAAATTGTTTAATGATTAGAATTATTTATTAATTGGAAGATTTTATCTTTAAACTAGTGTTAAAGATACACACCTGCAGGCCAGAACCACGTTTTCACTTTTTACACGTGAATGATCACTTCTTACATACAAAGCTTTGTATTTATATCCCATTTAGTTTGCTTATTGCAAGCTAATTTAATATTGAAGAAACGAATTCGTCCTATATATTAGTTCAATTTACTTTCGCAAACGGACATTCAAATTACCAAAACGTTCAATTACCTTATATAAAAAAATCAGTAAGTGTTCTGATTTTGACATTAAATAACATCGGTTATTCAATATCGCCATTTGACGAATTGAAATTGTTTGATGAGATGAATTTATTTCGTTGACTTAAAAGTGCAAAATACAAATAACAGAGCATTGTCAATAATGCGGTAATGGCAATATATTTTGTTAATTTCAGGCAAAATTCGAGATTACACTAATTACTTGAAAGCAACCAAAGATTATGCTGCAGATAGTTTAGTTGCAACTAACATATCGATCGGTGCCACTCATGTTGTTGAGATGTACATTCTTGTCTCTCTGAAGTAAAGCGGTAAATGTATTTTCTAATTACCTCAGTTGATGTACAATTGCAATCAACCTTATGTTTCTAATTACCTCAGTTGATGTACAATTGCAATCAAACTCATGTTTTTAATTACCTCAGTTGATGTACAATTGCAATCAAATTCATGTTTCTAATTACCTCAGTTGATGTACAATTGCAATCAAACTCATGTTTCTAATTACCTCAGTTGATGTACAATTGCAATCAAACTCATGTTTCTAATTTTCTCAGTTGATGTACAATTGCAATCAAACTCATGTTTCTAATTACCTCAGTTGATGTACAATTGCAATCAAATTCATGTTTCTAATTATCTCAGTTGATGTACAATTGCAATCAAACTCATGTCTTTAATTACCTCAGTTGATGTACAATTCCAATCAAACTCATGTTTTTAATTACCTCAGTTAATGTACAATTGCAATCAAACTCATGGCAGTCATTCCGGACCTCGAGAAGTTGCAATAGCATAACAATGTCATTGTATTGTGTAAGCGGGACTCTTCTGAATCTGCACAGAAATAACAAGTTTCATGAATGCGAAGCGAGTGTAATGAATGTAATACGATCCTTATGGATTCCCCACTAATAAAAGTGTTACCCAATTTGTAAATTTAAATACACCAATGTATTCGTCTATATGAACAACGTTGTGTAAGTGAAAATACTATATCACTGTGACACAGTAAAGTGCCACCTTGAGATGTGGAATAGAACTTTTGCATGCGATTGGCTATTTGAACTTTAAACCATTACTTTATCCGCAATAACGAAATCGCTTAACATCGAGGCACTTTTAATTCCCCGTATCGTTTTTTTCATTTAAAGTATCTAGAAAGATAAAAAGCCTAACGGCCTTTTTTCTGTTAGTTCACTGTGATTATTGTACTGCCAAAGGAAACAGTAAAACGTTTCTGTAAAGGTCATGATTCGGGTTAATTTACTTACATGTGAATGTTACATATTGTTACATAGAATGACTGCCACTTGCGATAAACATTAACGAAATGCACTCATTTTGAAAAGAAATTTTTAGATTAAAGATACATACGCGATTACAAAATTCATATAGTCAACAGGAACATATGATACCGTAATACACAATAGATATAATAATGATAATGAAACTCGAAAAACATTGTCAGCAAAGTAATTCCTGTTACCGTCAGCAAGTATAATACGATAAATGCAACTAACGAAATACATAATTGTTTAATGATGAAAGCGTAGGTAATAAAAGCATAAAAAGTAACAATGTGAATTTGACCACAGCCAAAATTGGTTCCAATCATTGATGAACCTCAAATATTTGATGCTGTGATTCTTTTGCACAAGAACACATATTTATTGCTGAAAAAGTATATTTTTAAAATAGCGTCGCGCATATTTTAGTATATGTGTCTCACTTGCAAATACAAATCTTCACATCACTTATTATTTCGTTAAGTTCAATTAATGCTTTGCTGTTAAACCAAATACATATGAGCGTAAATTAGTGTCCATTTCTTTTTCCAGTTAATATTTGCATCATTTCGACACATAATCATTTAGCGGAACGACATTTAACCATCGTGTTATCATATGATTACTTCAGCATCACCATCAGGTAAGTAACCATTTTTTAGAACGTGATCTTATATTTATGCCAAAGAAACAATTGCTAAATAGTGTGACGCAAAACAACTCAATACAATTATTCGAATTTAACTTCTACCGCAGATGGTATTCATTTCAATGACAAGTTTACGGACGACGCAGGACGTACGACGGACAAAAGGGACTCCCCAAAACTCACCTTGTGCATTACCAGAATTTTAACTATATCCATATCCCCATATATAATACAAGAGAAACGCCGTAAGGCAACATCGTGTTATCCATGTCAAAATCTTACGATCCTCATAAAATATCCTTGGTTTGTTGTGTCAAAACAGGCCATTCTCAAGGATTCGTGTTTATTATGGAGTTTCGAGTAATCCATATTTATAGATAATGTTAACGGAATAAGAATCCTACATACCAAGATTTTGCGAAGTTTATGTACATGTAACCTACATCGGAATTTTAATTGTCGAAAAACTTTTGCATATCTTTTAGTTTCTTCGATTTTCCTGAAGTGTACCAAAATTAAAATATTTCATAAATGTTCGATAGTTTTCTTAATAATATGTAATTAAACAGACTAGGAACACTTGTGCGTGTAAGATATGAAACAATTCAAAATGACCCGGTCAAAAGCCATTATGTTAAACAAATACGTTTACAAAACGTTTAGCTACGTGGGTTTAAGTTCGTTTATGTGGTGTGTAAGCAATAAAGCCTTAATCGAGCACTGATAGGCTACAACAGACCACGTGAGATAAAGAGATGTAATCCTTGGATGTTGAAGAATTTATAAAAACAATGCAATTAACCCTATCCTACTATGGAGTAACTCCTTTTATAAAGCGCAATGCCATAAAATATTGTAAGTGGTCATAACAATAATATTTACATATTTTCATGTAAAAGTAAAAAAAAAGGTCGTAGTAGCATAGCATGTTAAGTAAATTAAAACCAAGACACAGTGGGATTGCGAACGTGCATTTATTTAAAATGCCTTAACATTTGACATTCGACAATGTCGAAAACATATCAACAGAGCTGAAGAAACGTGCAATCAATACATGGCATGTCTATGCAGCCATTACACCGTCGAAAGAAGGGATGACACCTTCTTTGAAGTAGGGTAAAACAATAGTTTGCAAATTTAATATAAGATTGTATTGGTGTATACAGACTGTGAATTGATTTAACGACCGGTGAATTAGAATATAAAACATAAACGATGTTTGCATTAATAAATTTCAGACTTTACTTGGCATCTATTGTTTGCCCCACTTTTGTACTAATTATACTCTCAAAAAGTTCTAAACCTATTTACAAAATGCATGTAATGCTCAATTTCCATGGTTTTGTTTGACAAGGTGTTTAGGCCGTTGTGGAAGAGTCTGCTGTGGTGACTCCTATAATGAAAATGGTTAATGTCATGATATGGAGACTATATTGTTTATCATAATCGATATATTTTTGATAGCATTAAGTCCTTTGTTTTAATTCATGCATACAAAAGCCTTGTCTTGTGAAAGAAAGCAACGGTCGTTGTGATGTTTTTTTTTTGTATTTAACAAATATTACAAATGTGAGTTAAGCAATTGTGCACATTAAGGCTTTTGAATATACACATTTCAACGAGCTGGATTTTTGTTAAAAGCTCAGATGTACAATCGGTTTAATTTCTTCGACATAATTGTTTTTTACCTGTAGATTTTCTTTGTTTGAGACCTCAGCTGTTGTTGGTTTGAACGATTATCATACTATAAACGCAGTGCACCTGAATGACATCTATAATGAAACCTTCATCGTCCTTTCCTTTCGCATAACAATGAACGAGTCGAGTGTCTGTTAGCTAAATGAATTAGTAAACATTGCATAGGAAAATAGCCTAAAGAGGGCCATATCTACCACACCGAGTACAGAAAAATTAGTATTGTGGACATTTCATATTAATGCCAACATATGTCTGGTTTTTTTAATTAGTTTTCGTTCTAAATTAGGTACCGTTGTCACGATTCAAACTTGATAAGAGTTGCAGTCAAAGGCCTCTAATCAAAGAAAGACCTTGATCGAGATAAGGGTCGGCGTCGTTACCAATTTGTGTGGTGATCCAGTTTATTGTCGCCAATTTCGGCCTTTATCGTTGTCGCACTGTTTTAACCGAAAACATCATTATGATAATAATTGGATTATAAAATAAACCAACGGTCTACGTGATTTTTTTCAGCAGTAAAGTCGTTTTAGATGAATTGTGTATTTGTCAAAATTGCGCCTTGTTTCTAAACAGAATGTTACTTCATTCTACTCCGCATTGCCTATCACTGCGTTGGTAATAGTTGGTAGCGCGATTCCTGCTCTCATTTGAAACGAATTGATTTATGCCCTCATGTCTTTACATTTGGCCGCTACGTTATGTTCGATCCTTTTCTCAATACCTCAACACACAAGTGAAATTGATTCACATATCGCTATCATACCGACATGCGCATATCAACGGATGCCCTAATGTCAGTCCATGATTGTTCTTTGCCATGAATATGCATGGAAAATATTACCTTTCTGTGATAGATAGATTTTTGCAGATGTTAAGTTCATTAAGACGATTTTACCCTCCATTTTTGGCGAATTTAGTTTCAATGACTGCTGCATATCCGGACTGACATAACATGAAAATATGTGATCAGTTAGTTTTAAATCATATCCAACAAAAGTTGTCATCAAAACACAGTTTTGTTATGTTCGTTATCACATCTACAATGTCCTTGTTTCATTTGACGTACGGAACTTTTATTTCGCGAATATTAGTCTTCTACCGATGTAACCGGAGGGGGGAAATAGGTTTACCCCCTGTCCGTATGTACGTCCGTCCGTATTTTTACCATTCCAAAATGTCTTCCATGTAAACATTAAGCAAGTGTTAATCAAAAGTAAATCAGTCTTCATAACGAATCATTTATTTCTAATGAACAAGTTTCAGTACTTGCATCGACAGATTCCCCAATAGGCCGTCTAGCCGATGATACTGGGTATGTTAACATGTCCGGTTCCTGCAAAACCCGTGAGGTCCATTTCCGTGAGGCGATACATGGAACCCCAGTTTGCAAGGATGTTGTTGATATCACCAAAGTGAGCAGTTACAGACGTCCCCGACCCAGCACCTCCGTACGTTAACATGAACATTAGCACGAGCTCGTTGTTTACCACGAGAAAAACGGGACCTCCGCTATCGCCCACGATTTTGCCTTCATAAAAAAGGTGCCGAATGGACGACGTTTCCGGGAATGTCAGTCCTACCATGTTTGCACTCTCATACATCAAATCAGCCACTAAAGCTTTCTCTTCAAAAACTGTGTCCATCGCTGGTACTTTGTGAAATGGAGGTTTAATTGTGGTTAGGTTTCTTGGCATGACCTTTGCGAACGATATCGTACTCGGCACATCGCTGTCAAGTTCGCCAACAACCATGTCATATCCGCTTTAGTACGGAAAGTCATCGGGGACAGGGACCCCTTTTGCTCGAGTGATTTTACGATCCATGACGTTGTTATGGCGATCAACAGATCTACAAGTATAGTCATCTATAACTATGGTTCAGAACTTTTGTTGGATATGTAAGGCAAACATTAGCAACAATAGCAATTACAGAAATGTCCGATATTGCCATGGCGTGAATAATACTTTTTATTCCAAAATATAAATATCTTTTAATAAAGAGTTTGTTATTCTTAATTTGGAGATAATATGTCAGGACAGGATGAAAAAGAACCCTGTAACGAACTACATACCCTAATTTGAATATATTAAGTCCTTATTAGGAGACCATATACGCTATATTAATTAGAATGAAAATTAATATGCTTATCTCTAGATATCTGGAAATAGTAATCAACAACTGAATAATAATAAAAAAATATGCCCTCATTATTGTTTACGGACAATGCATTTTACATAACCTGTTTTATATATATCCTAAACATGTATTTAGTAATTTTGCTTTTGAATAGATCTAATAATTATTAATTATTGCACTGCATGTTAAAAGGTTTGCATTTTATTAATAGGACACATACTGCCGTAATTATGAGATTGTGAAATACTACATATTAAAAAGTGTGACACTAGTACGCTATCCTTAACTCGTAGTATATAATGTGTGTTAAATCTAGTAAAAGAAAGATATTGCCTTTCAAACCTGAGTGTTGTGTTGATGGACATGCTGTAGTGACGCACCCATAGCGCGTGCCTAGGGCTTATCACCACTCCAGCTTTCCTGTCGCCACTGTCACTGTTCCACGGCGATATGGAGGTCAAATCAAGCGGGAAGGCCCAGCATTTTGTGTTCCGAACATAACTCTTTTGAGCATGTTTTGTAAATATCTTCTTCATTTCGTCCACAGTGGCACCATACCGATTCGCTGCATACAAAAGATTATCTATCCCGTGTTGTGCTGCAGCGAAGAAGTGTGTCTGGAATCAAATGGGATAATGAGTGTTTTCGGTGTGAGGACATACATCATTAAACTTATATGATATACTTTTTACACACTTGTTAGTTTCCCAAATATGTTCGTGAATACGGATTTCAAAAGCATTTTAGTGTTTCAATTTTGCAGTTGCAGTTAATGGTTAATTAATTAGAAAATGGTAGTGTAGTGACAAGTACAACACTACTATAAGATATATTCAGAAGATATATTGTAGGTAAAACATAAGGTATTTGTGTACAATAACATCTTCAATAAAAATAGGATATATGTAGGTTAACAACATATTTCATTTACTTTTTTACTTCAGTTATTTTCCACTTTAATAAGAATGTTCAATGAAAGAAATATTCCAAATCTATTCGCATTATATTGTTCTATTTACTTGAAAGTTCATGTTGCTATTGTATTGAAGTATGAACAATGTAGCTCAATCTGAAAACCCCAAATAAGTTAAGGGTCGGCACTAAAAATGTTGTGGAAAAAGGTTGCCTTATTTGAAACGTTTGTGTCGGTTATAAGTGTTTTCGTAAAGATCTCATAGCATAACTCGATTCTAATTATTTTAAAGAGAAGTAGGATCCTGTGCTAAAAGACATTTTAACAATTAAAATATCAGTATGTGTACTCGCCTCGAAATTAGTCAGTAGTACATCAACTAATCTGAGTGTTGTGATGCACGCTGGATTCGTTGTATTCCGGATGTGCGCTGCCTGTAGTTGATGTGCGCAAATCAGGTCATATATTTCACAACTGAAATAGTAAAACAATGAAAAACACCCTTCTTATTTCATGCATCGTTTACAGTGTTTTTTTTTATAACGAGTACATGTTTGTGGTTTCTAAGACTTTGTATGAGGGCGAAATAAAACACGATCAAGATACATGACCTTCGCTAATATGAGTCGTGTTCTGAGAAAACTGGGCATAATGCTTGTGCGTAAATTGTCATCCCAGATTAGCCGGTGCAGTCCGCACAGGCTAATCAGGGACGCCAATTTCCGCTTTTATGGAATTTTTCGTTTATATGATGTCTCTTCTAAGCGAAAATTCAGTTAAGGCGGAAAGGGTCGTCCCGGATTAGCCAGTGCGGACGGCACAGACTAATCTGGGACGACACTTTACGCACATGTATTTTGCCCAGTTTTGTCAGAACGCGACACATATATTCCCGTTTTGAGAATTGGGCAACTTTGTGGAATGTTGTGGTGATATTAAAAAATAACTGATATTAGTCATACCAGCTATATGCGACATTATTGTGGCAAATGTTTTTGACTGTTTGCTGCTGTGAAGCCTGGCCGCTATGACACAACTTCTGGTGCGAATCGTTGCAGGTGTTTTCTATGTTGGTTGAAATATATACTTGCACTGAAATGTTATCAAACAATGTGCATGCAAAATGTGAGCTCAGTGATTATTGAATGGGACTGACATTTAGAAAAATATCATCGCCTGAAGGAAAATTAAAATAATATTTCGTGATTTTGATTAATTTTCTTAACATTTACTCTGTTAAACAGAAAAGTTAGTATAGTAGTTAATTTCAAATTAAATTAAAATTAATTAATTAATTTAAACCAATGGAATGCAACTTTACCTGTCAAAATAAAAGTTGCCCGAACTCGAACGAAACACATTCTCCTCACACGTCCCCAAGACGTTATGCTAAATAGACCGCTGAACATACACATAATGACATTTAACAATTCATGCCGAGGTCTGGATGACTTAACCGACATTCCTCATTTTAACCCAGGCGAATTGAGGTTTGATTGTGCACGATTTCAGATAGATAACTTCCAGTGTGAAATAATTTACTGAAGATTCAAAAGTTGATTGACTGTGAAGATCACATACTTTAGTTGATTTACTGTTCGGGTTAATATATGTATCTTACATATAGTAAAATAAACTAAACTAATTTGTTTTAAGAATACTTGCTGATATTTTAGTCACAACACGCTGAAAAATTCACCATAAATTTCACCAGGCCGAACAGTAAATCAACTAATCAACTAAAAGCATGTATATTGAATTTTGAGAAGATAAACTACTCTTTATCATATTACATCTGATTTGTGTTTCTTCATCGCACGTATATTAGTGTTTATACTACTGGAAATATCCAACATTTGCTTTTGTAAGACGATACATGAAAGTATTAACTATATTATATTAATGCAGTAATGAACGCTAGAGTTCAACTATAAGTCGTAAATTAAAATAAGTTAAATGATTTTAATACTGACTCCTTAATTAAATATTATTTCAAATACAACACTTTTTACTTGATTATGTGTTGCCACATCGTGCATTTTTCTAATTAAGTGGTGTGAAGAAGAATCACAATACTGTTTGTTTAAGTCTGTTGGAATAACACATAAAACGAGATTTTCCAAAGCTTCCAGACCTGTGACGCAACACATCCCAAATACTTAAACAAATAAATGTATTACAATCAGGTTCGTTATGCATTAACAATAACTTTTATACTAGTTTTCAGTAGTTTCAACTATTCCCGGGATGAAGGTTTTGCACTGTGCATTTGAAAAAAATATGTGTCGTGTTCTTAGAAAACTGGGCATAATGCTTGTGCGTAAATTGTCATCGCAGATTAGCCTGTGTAGTTCGCACAGGCTAATAAGGGAAGACAATTTCCGCGATTTTGGAATTTTTCGTTTAAATTATGTCTCTTCTTAGCAATCCTGTTTAGGCGGAAAGTGTCGTCCCTGATTAGCCTATGCGGACTACACAGGCTAATCTGGGATGACACTTTACGTACATGCATTATACCCAGTTTTCTCAGAACACGACACATATGCTTAAACAGTTTCGCTACCGACTATTTTATTCGATTCATGAATGCACGTGACTTACAACGAGTATATACTATTTTAATTTGAACGGTTTATTTTCCTTATATTACCAATACATGTATGTGAACGGCTAACATTAAATAAAATATATTAGCTATCCTATAGAGTTACCATTTATAAAATTTTGTTTACTTTAATAAAATTCTAAACGACCAGGTTTACTCCTTTACCGACACGTTCACTCGTATGTGTTGTAGAACCAAACTTGTATCTTTGTCTCGTAAACAAGATATGTATATACCTCTGTATGTGAATGAGTTTTCGACTGCACAGCAGAAAATTATTTAGAGTTGTATAATTTCGTTATGAACTGCTTTTGTGGTTTGTTATTCAACAATGTTTTATCCTTTATAAAAAAAAAATATGTTTAAATCGTTTTTACTCGTTTAAAGTGTGCTTGCATTGACAGCTTACAATACATCATGTAGACGTTTACCTACAAACAATATCCATCCAATTGTAAAATTATTTAAATTATTTCGATACTTATATGTTTGTATTGCCCTATACGTTTTATTGATAATGGGAGTATTGTTAAGTATTATGACAGGATTTATCATTTTGTATTTCGATTCTATTTGAAATAATTGTTAAAGCATTCCGTAATAACCAGTGATCAATCGTCTGAATGCGAAATAAAGTTTCATGAAATCATTCTCACTTTTAAAAAAGTATTTGCGATTTTAATATCAACAATCTATTTTATCAATCAAGCCAATAATAATTATGAGAGAGAAATGTTAATTGAAATATATTTAATATCTTAAAATGGTTCCATTTTTCAAATAATGTTAATTCAATGAAATACAAAATACCAATATTTGCTTGTATTTGCGTGTATATGTTTATTAACAAATATATATATCAAAGATCGTTTATACACGCTTTTATCACAATATTGTAACTGACAGAAAATAAAAACATCATCCTAAAACAAGGCAAGTTAAATATTAAATGACACATGTAAACGAATAGTACACCTACCTAATGTGCTCAGTCGACAAACAGGTTAGGAATTATAAATACAATCATCATAGATGTGTATAACTTTGAATTGCAGCTATATTCGCAATGTTTTATAAAAACAAACCATATAATTTGTTTTCAACAAAAGGTACATGTATCACCGGCAAATAAGACAATTTTCAGGTAAAGGAAAAGGTAAATAGGTATGCTTTATGCTTTAAACTGCAATTCAAATTCTGTGTTTAATAATTATGTTGTTAAAGCCCCACTAACGCTCAAAATCAAGGAATATGTCGTAAAATATTTCGTAACATAAAGTTAACCAATAAACAATTAGTGTTCCTTATAGCAAAAGCCTAAATGTCAATGCCAGATGTGGTCTGGTAACATAGATTTAACGAGATACAAAATGCTCTCTTTTTGTATTGGGACACAATATATTCAAAACATGTTCATGTACCAAATTAGTGTTCGTGTGTCGTATGAATAGATATCGTTGCTGGTAATTAAAAGGGAATATATTGTTCCGCACAAAATAAAAAAGAGGATTATGTATCGGGTTAAATCTATGTTACCAGACCACATCTTGCGTTTAAATTTTTGGCTTTTGCTATATTGAACACTGATTTTGTATGGTTATATATGTTTTTACGAACTTGTTTTCGAAATATTCGTTGATTTTGAGTATTTATGTTGACAAAATTGAAAAAAATGTTTCAGATCTGAAAATATTCGTTGTATTTAAGATATTCACGATAAAACAGTAATACTGAACATTTATCATGCTCTAAAATATCAATTATATGCTTCTGTTGACGATTTAAAAACCTAAAAAGTATAAAGCGTCACAAACGCGAAACGATTGAAGAATTTGGAGAGTTCTGTTGTAATAGTTATTTTTTGTGACATAACGACTTTAACTCCAAGGGTCAGTGATTCGAGCCCCTGTGTGGATTCCTTTTTGTTTCTTTCTTTAATTTGTATTTTTGTTTAAAACTGGAGCTATTAAGTTCCGATGTTTATATTATCAATTTAAAGCATGTAATGACAAACTTCAAAACATGTCTAAATCTGTGAACAAATTCTTTAAAACAATTATTGTGTTGAAAAGTAAACTTACCTTACTGCAGTATTGTTCTAATGTGTTCACCCTATGTACATACAAAATATGATGCTAAAGGAAAAACATTGACTCAAATCACAAATGTGTATTTAACATGACCCAATAAGTAAACACATGAATTTACTTAAACAAGTAAGTTGTTAGATATGTATTTGGTCAGACAATCGATAAAAAAATGATTAAAAAGGTGTTTTTTTTACTCTAAAGCCTGTTGTGCAAGTTCTTCATATTAATTTAATCAGGAAATATTTTAGCCATTGTGTTTTTATTATGACACATCATCAAATGGTGGGTTGGCGTAAAAGAAATACTAAAATAAATATTTTTACAAAATGGATGGGAGCACCCTAACTGGTACAATAAGCTTCAGACGAAACATCACGAACAGGAATACTAAACTGAACGCAACTTCGGTCCAAAGAAAAGGCTCATGCAACATCCAAATCGCGAGGCACGATGTTACTCCCACCCATGTATGTCTTCCAATCAGCTCGGGTATATGATGCAGGTCCACCCAGCAATGTCTAAGGATAACGCAAATGAATAACTCCTCCAACCCGATGAACGACAACGACACTGTGGAGGCCACCACTTCATCACTTATGTCTCTGCGGCACACCGGGAACAATGCATCTTGTATTAAATGTGTTATTTTGCCATTGTCCTTGTAAAAGACTTACCGTGAACACGTACCACAACCATCTCTTCGGTCCTAATATTGTTACAGTGACTCAGTGGACAAAAAGCTTCCTTTTGTACCTACAAATACAGATTTGTATAATTATGAGCGTTCAAATACGTCTGCTAAACACTGGTATGTAACAAAGTTAAATCAATAAAGGTATTTTATTTTAATACAAAGTCTAACTATCCAATATATAACTGCAAATAATCACAAATTGTACACCCAAAAAATCAAAACTTCATACAATTGGCATAATTAACATTCCTAATTACATCATTTTATCTAAGCCAAGACTATAACTTATCAGCAAAGAGCGGACGGATTTCTGATTTTGTTTAATGATATTATGAGTAAGTTTAATATCACAACACTGCATTCTAAATGCGAGTATATATTCTGTTTTAATATAATTAACTGATAAGTGAATTTGATTATAGTTTATGTAAATATACCCGCAAAACAATAACGATTTTACAACGACGATCAACTACCTTTACTAGAAAATAAAATCACTAAAACAAGCACATGATTCGACAATTTTTGTAACTAACGATTTGAACGATTACACTTCAAATTCCATCGATTTCACCGACGTCGATAAATGTTTATCAAAACATTTCCAAATAGACGAAGACAATGTCACGCGTTTAACCAATCACAAATATTAAACCAAATAAGCTTTCCTCTCAAGCGTAACTCACAATGTATTAGAGTAAATAAAACGGAACGAAACATACAATAAATTTAAAAATTAATAATCTATTAAGTATAAATGGACGCTTCGGTAAGGACTCAAATATGGGGAAATATACTTTCAGAAGTGTTTAAGCGATTGATTATTCTCGATCTTCCGTGAAATTTACGAAGCATGATTAATGATTTCGAGATTATTGAAGTTGACGAACTTTAATCAGATGGCCATAGCCTGATATCTGTTTCAGTTCATATATCGATTGTCATTGATGTGACAATAATCCCAATCTTAGATTTAAACAGCAACACAATACCTCGCCCCCTCCCCATCATCTCTGAACAAAATTAAATACCGAACCTGTTAAATAACTGTTCTAGTGTGTGCATGTTTTAATATCATTGGTTCTGCCAGAAGGGGAAAGGGTAATTTCTGTTTGTCTCGAAATTAAAAACCCATTTCCGCTTCACATAAATCACGTTAAACACGCTTACCATTTTACGTCTTTCTTCCCCGAATCACCGGAAAATTTCAGACCTGTATTGTCAAGTACAAGATTATCAGGTGGTAAACCGTTTTCTAGAAATGAAACTGAAAGCTTTTTACACTCAAATAGGTTCTCGCGTAACAATTGCACATTTCCGGGGAGAAGAACTTTGTGCCACATATTGTATCCTGCAGCTATATACGGACTCCCTATGTGTGCAGATTTTGTTTATTCCATATGTCATAGATTAAAAGCATGAACACATGAAATGTTGAGATAATGTTAAAGACAATTTGTACATGTTTATAGAAAACAAATCAGTGTCAATTTTCCATTCATCTAATTGCACACACTCTAATACGGCTAACTAAGGAACGCACAAGAAATAAACGGATGATGTGAACTTAAATACATCTGATGACGTCATCATACACATGTCAAAAGGTCAGGAGATTCACGAAGCCGCGTCCACGGGCGATTTCGATTAAGTCCGTCAGAAAAGTGGCCATGTTTCACTAAATCCGACATTGATTTGTATAGTAAATGTTATAGTGTTTTTGGTTGAGGGACATGTTACTGATGAAGAATCCAAATGATGCAGGGCTAGTATCTTTGAGGGTTTTGAGAAGTCCAAGATGGCGGTCTTTTTCAGTTTTATTTGTTGAAACATATAGATATGCATGGTTTTATGTATTATAATGGCATTTTGATATTGTTATACATTTAAATATGAATACAGATGTGCAAACGTGTGTTATATATTTAAAAAATGAAGTTGGCGTCCCAAAAGGCTGCCAGAATCAAGATGCCTGCTAAAAAAATGTTCCTTAAACCAAGATCATATCCAAATCTGCATTAGAAAAATACACATGGAAAAATAATACAATTTATTAGCAATTAAGTGTTTTATAAATGTTCGATGAAAGGAATTTCAATTATACATAGCAGAGTATAGTATAACATTTCATTATTAGTAATCATGGAATCACCAGTGAGAGAAAGAGAAGTTATATACATTCGCAAAACTGCCCAAAAGCATAGAAATATCGCGACCGACTTGCTGTTTTCTCACGCTATCTCTGGATGTAATACTGTGGCTGGATTTTTGTATCGGTAAGGGTACAGTTATTAAGAAGCTGAACGCAGGCAACTCCATCAGACTGTTAGGCGATATGACAGCTTGTATGAAAGAAGTTGTGAAGGAAACAGCCAGATTTGCTTCAGCTTGCTATGGAAAACCTGATATCTATTACAAGACAAACCCTTTGGACAGCCAGGGTAGGCAAGTCGGGTAAGGCTGTGCCAACGCTAGCAAGCTTGCCGCCTACCGCGGAAGCATTCTATGAAAATGTGAAACGTGCTCAAATAAAGGCGTGTATATGGAAACACGCATTGGATGCAGACGCCCTTGATCTAAATCCATGTGATTATGGTTGGCGAAAGGACGAGGCGTCAAACACCCTTTAACCAATTACAGAATCATCCAATGTTTCTTTAGCTCCACTCAATGTGCCAAAAATGATCAAATGTTGGTGTACAAGCGTTAGCCCTTGTTCAAAACTTCAGTGCTTATGTAATCTACTGCGACTACCATTAACTATCGTTTGCGCTTGTCAAAAGGTCCCGGTTGACATAATACCGTGTAACAATGAGCAGACAAAACATGCCCGTTAGATGACAAAGGAAAGATGGAGAATAATACTATATTGCTTTATTTAATTGTTGGTAGGAAAGACAAACATGGGAATTGAACATGAATTTACATTAGAAAATAACTCTATGCTAGACAACAACTCACAACATTAGCTAAACTAGTACGCATACTAATTTATACCATGATGTTTGAAAAATGTGACCTGATTCTGACCTTGGTGAACAAAGATTGAATTATACGTATTTTGGTGATTCAATTGATATAAAATGTGATTTATGACATGTATGACACCGGTATTTTTTCATAACACAAAACATACCTTTGACGAAGTTGCTGTTTCTGTACACAAAGATAATATAACTTATCTCCAATGGTCAGGATAAGGTCGATCTGTTCTTGTTTAACTATACTCTGTTATGTATTATTAAAATTCCTTTTATCGTACACCATTTAAACACTTAATTGCTACTAAATTGTATTATTTTTCTATATGTTTTATTCTTATGCAAGATTTGGATATGATCTTGCTTGTAGGAGCAAATGTTTAGCAGCCATCTTGATTATGGCAGCCATTTTGGACGCCAACTTCATTTTGTAAATATATAACACATGTTTGCACATCTATATTCATATTAAATTGTATAACAATATCAAAATGCAATTATAATACATAAAATAATGCATATTTATATATTTAAACTAAGAAAACTGAAAACAGCCGCCATCTTGGACGCCATCTTGAATTTCCCAAAACCCCCAAAGATACCAGCCCGGCATCATTTGGATTCTTTATCAGTAGCATGTCCACTTACAAAAAACACTAACATTTACTATACACCTCAATATCGGGTATATGTCATTTTCTGCCGGACTAATTCCTTTGAAGAGTATTTGAGGTGCGGCAAGTTTGACGTCAACATGCAAGATGAAGAATTCAATAAAAGAAAAGCCCTTTACTGGGTATGTGCAAATAGTACAGCTTAATTATTCACCCGTGTTATATGTGGCTGTACATGTACACCTGGCCACCCATTGTTTAACCGTACAGTTTATCTCATGTTTTGAACTCAAATTTGATTATGAAATCAGTTTAGTACAAAGTAATTCACCAATATGCACTTTATATAACAATGTTAAACAAATTACAGTACAGTTTATTGTCAAATTTACCAAACACATTAATCCTATATTTGGGAATTTGAATCAGATTGAGTATCGACATAGATGCGCCATTAAGAACTGAACATCGTCGAACAAAGTTTGTGCGAACTTGCTTTAGATTTGTTATACTCTATGTGTGGATTGACCATCAAATTGTTCAATGAACGCTCTTTTGGTACAAACAATTATTTTGATGGTGTTTTAAAGGTACGTGTTCACAGATTATCTGAATGATGTTTTTTTTTTGTCACAGATTCAAAACATAAAATCACTGAGCGAACTCGGCAAACTGTAAAGGTACAAAACAACGAAAGAATCTGATTAATCATATATAACCATAGAAGATCACACCCTTTTCCCCCAATGAACCTGACATCTTGCCTGCCAGTAAATTGCCCACTCTCTGCTTCCCGAAACATTATTCATGCAGTTAACACCACTGTCATGGACATTTTCTTTTAAACCACACGCCGCATGTCCTTTGATGTCTGAATTAATTAATGTTAAGCCATGCTTCCGGTTTCCTCATTAGGCTATGGTGAATCGTGCAAAAATCATTGGATCGAGATGCTAATGCTAAATAAAATT
This sequence comes from Dreissena rostriformis, assembly GCA_007657795.1. Taxonomy (NCBI): domain Eukaryota; kingdom Metazoa; phylum Mollusca; class Bivalvia; order Myida; family Dreissenidae; genus Dreissena; species Dreissena rostriformis. Next base: position 109,050 of record VMBQ01001932.1, read on the forward strand.
ATGAAAATGAATTAAAAACTACGCGCGATATTTAAATTGGGTCCATTTTACTAGCACCATTCATTGAAGGACATCACGAATATGTTTTCTGTTTGTGATTGTAAAAATATATTAAAATACTTGTCAAATCCATTTTTAAGATATTACGTAACAACGCTCATTTTGTATCTTCATAAAACATGTAACACAATTTACTTTCGTCTAAAACATATGTCTTTGCAGATTTTTGTTAACAGTGCGTTTAGATGCAATAAGCAAAAGTTCGTTATAGTATTTACGAATTGAAGTTATTCTTATTTAAAACGTATTAATTTTTAAAAATGCATTTTCTCAATTAGGAAAATACTGCTCTGGCGCCAGTTAAAATTTTAACAGCATATCTGCAGAAATAAACCGAACTTTAGCGCTAGCTGTTAATCGCTATTTAGGGATACATTATATATATATATATAAAATAAAACGCTTTTATTAAATTTGCCATAGCTTTCGACCACTCGGTCTTCTTCAGCGGCGTTTATTTGTGAATAAGCATATCATCTTTAGCGGAAGTGACGTTATATTATATACCGGTCTTCCGGTACTCGTCGGTTCCATTTAATTTTTCGAGTCCCATGACCCGGAAGTCTGCGACGCTGTGGCCGTTTGTGTAGAAGTGCTCGGCTACCGGGTCGTTGTGTCGAGTCCGTATCCGGGACAGGTTAAGAAGATGTCGCTGGTACAGGGTATCTCCCGTTTCTCCTACGTATACGAAGGTCTTACACCGTTCGCAGTGTACAGCGTAGACTACATTGGTGGATTTGCAGGTGACCTCGTTCCGCACATTGTAGCTTTTGCCGGTGGTGTCGCTGAACTTTTCAGCCTCCATCATGTATGGACAGATTGCGCACCTCTGTGCCCCACAAGGTCCGCTCCTGTTGGGAACTCGGAAAAACATCCGGTTGTGTTTTTTATGAACCAATATATCTTGAAGGTTGCAGTCTCTTCTGAATGCTGCTAACGGGGGTTCAGGAAATACGTTTTTCATATGATCTGAAGTGTGGAGTGTTGGCAGGTGTTTCCGGAGGATATGGCCGACATTTGGTAGCGCTCTGGAGAAAGTGATAACGAGCGGTACCCTGGAAGTACTTTTTGAAGGCACTTTCGTATGCAGCAGATTTTCTCGCTTCTTGCTATCAACTTTCTTCAGTTCTGTCTCGACGAATCGGCCATTGTATCCTCGCTTCTGTAGTTGCTCTTTTATCTCATCTCTGTGTTTTTTGTAGTCCGTCTCTTCCGAACATATTCTTTTCAGCCTCACACCTAAGCCGTACGGAATGGCCTTCTTCGTAGACTCGGTATGCGACGAGTCCATGTGCAGGTAGAGGTGCCGATCTGTTGGTTTGGTGTATAGGTCTGAAACCAGCCTTCCTTTTCGAATAGACGTCATGGTGTCTAGGAATTCGAGCTGCTCTGTGGAGTAGCGGAGCTCTAGCTGTATTCGTGGATGGATTTCATTTGCAAACGCATGGAATGTCTTTAGTGCCTCCAAACCATGTGTCCACAAGCCCCAAACATCATCAACGAACCGGAAGTAGGCTATTGGATGTTTATTTGATTTTGAAAATAACTCTGTCTCCCAGGCTCCCATGTAGGTCGATGCGTAATTCATACCTAAGTGCGATCCTATAGCAGTTCCTTCATTTTGCATGTAGTGGTCTCCATTGAATGAAATGGTGTTGTTATTTAGAACAGTGTCCATCATTGTGATCATGTCGTTGGTTGGTACTTCCGGTTGCACTCGCCGATTGAGAGCTTCAATTACTGCAGCACGGGCCTCTTCTCTTGGTACGCTGGGGTAAAGAGCCTTCACATCCAAACAAAATATGATGGTACCGTCTGGTAACGGCTGCTGTATCTGTGTTATTTTGTTTAGGAAGTCGGTTGTGTCTCTCACATACGACGGAAGTGACGTCACATGATCGCGCAATTCATTCTCCACTATTTCCGCCATCTTCTCTGTCGGGTGATTGCGGCCGTTTACAATAGTGCGGAGAGGCATCCCAGGTTTATGAAGCTTCGGGTTGCCCTGAAGCTTACCGGAAGTTCCACCGCCGCTGGTGAGATACCTTTTAAGGTCACTGTCGATCGACCCCTTCTTGTATAGGGTATCGGCCACTTTCTTCACTTTGTTTTCCACAATCCTTGTTTTATCATCCGTCACCGCGACGTATGTCTCACTGTCCGACATTTCACACTTCAGCTTCTTGACATAGTCTTCCCTGTCCATTATCACTATCCCCGACCCCTTGTCGGCAGGGCGAATTACTATGTCATCGTCGTGGAGTAATTCTTTGATTGCCTGTTCTTCCGATTTGCTTAGATTATATTTAAATTTTCGTTTTAATCCGCAAATGATGTCGTCCTTGACCGCTTGTATATATGTGTCCAGCCATTTGTCGCGGCCAGCCTTTGGAGTCCACGTCGAGNTTATAATATAGTGACCAACTCAGAACTGGTTTAAAAGAAGGTCGTCCAAAATGTGTCACATCAAAGTCACATAGATGTATCAGTATCGTTATGCTAAAACGCGTCAAATGTCATTGTATTAAATAAAAAATTAATATTTAAGTTTGCATGAAAAAACATCCACCGATATGCATCTTCTAAGCAGGTGACAGGTATTCCAAATTGCTCCATGTATTCTGAATCGCAATAATGGTTGTATTTGGTTACAGCAACCTTATAATGGTATCAAACCGGCTTTACCCTTTTCTGTTTTTCAGTACACTTTTATTGCACGTATTTGTGATTGTTTTGTGCCTTTAACTGGCGTGGTACTTCGACGTTATCTTTTTTTGTTTGATTTGTGGGTTTTCATGTACCTTTCGCTTTCTAGAGCGGTACATACTTCGTTACGCCGTCTTTATTAATCTTGGCATCCTCAACATCTATACCTGGCGTCTTGATATCTGGAAATAGTAAGCATAGTATTCCGTTTAGTAAGCATAGTATTCCGTTTGAGGCATATTCAAACATAAGTATGTTCATATGTGTTAAAATAAACAGGTAAGATTTACACTGTGTTAATAATACCGTCGAATGTCTTATATTACACACACTACATGTTACCGTTAAGTATGTGAGAAAAAATATAAAAATAAAAATTAATAATATAACAATTAATAAAAATATTAAAAAATGATATCTCTTGATTTCCTCAAGTGAAAATGTTTTCCAAAACATTCGCATCCATGCGGAATTCATTCACCAGTTTATTTCGCATAAAACCGTCTAAACATAGGAAAAAGCAATTTATCATTTGGAAGTGAGGTCCCAAAATGGGCTGAAAAGGAAGTTAATTCCCAAAATGGGGGTTTAACCGTTAAAATTCGGTATTAAATGAATAAATAGACATACAAACGCGTCGAGATAATTAAATTATCGCGATTTATGTTAAAGTTTACTGTAAACATGCACAAATACTGTTTATATTGAGAGAAAATGATATTCGAACATCCGACATCTCGAAGGTCAAGAAATTAAACAACACATTTGTCGCCGGTTTTGCTTCAATAACTTTGTTATTCCGACGTCTACGGCATTGAAACAAAAAACCGAGGGGAGCACAAACACCGTAGAGCCGAAAGGCATATTCATTTAAAAGAAATATAAATATAAACTGGCTAACAGGATGAAAATATCCGCTACTCCTTCACGAAAAACACGAAAACGACGCCATCTTTGAAGCTTTGCTCCCGTAACCTCACTTAAACGCGGTAAGCTCCCGTATACGCATGCTTCCCTGTGAACTTGCCAGAATTCTCATATATAAGTGGTAAAAATCTAGCCGATTTCAATTTTGGCACAACCAAAACGCCTTTCGCTTAACAATTAGCCATTTTACTCAAAACTCTAAGAAGAGTAATAGGAGGAACGTACATTCCAAAAAAACATGCTTCAGTCAAATGTAAATGCATCAATACCTGCAGATGTTGGACACCAAAATCTACTAAGGAATCTTAACAGTTTAACATTATGCTCTGATGCAAAAACATCTACATCTAATTGGTCCAGTTTGATTTGCAACATTTCAAATACATCTAAACCAATTCCCCAGTCATCCATCTGTACAATCTTAGATAAATATTCTGCCAATATGTTTTCTTCTCTTCGAATCCATTCAAATTCTGATTGAATTAAATGTTTCGCTGTGAATTGGAATAGACAATCCCAGAATTCGATACCTCCCGGATTACCCGCCCCTGAATACTCTCGCGCGCCTCCAAAACGGTACTGAAGAAAAAAACATGGACCTATGTATGTTTGTATAGGTCCCTACGCAAAACAAGGAAGCGAAATGGTTTTATCGAATATATTTGAAGATTTAAATATTTTTGTTATCGATCTGACAACCACATAATAGTTCGTGTTTTTTTTTTAAATTAAAGTTATTACGTAATTAGTAGAAATAAGGTTTATCTGCATTCTTTTAAGAGTAATAAAACACAGCATGGACATGGATCTATTTGTGTAGGTCCCTGGCATGAATAAGGTCTTGATTGTCATTTAACATGTTATTTAAAGATGACGCGTGATATCTTATCTTAATTGCGGTATCTACACATGTGCAGACATGTGGTGTCACGGGCAAACCCATTAACGCATGAAGTTTGATAGCTAAATCTTGTACATCCTTTTTCATAGAACTTTTTTTAGCAACACTACAAACTTCGCGATTGTTTGTAAACCATTTAACTCGATGGCTTGCAAGCACATCAAATAATGACTTTAAAACTCTGTAAATTCCACAATATCCCCCCAAGAAGAAGACATTTTAGTCTCTTCTGACGACCACGACCCATGCGCCACAACATTAACCGTCCTTATCTCTTATGATATCCGGCATAGGACACAGAAGATGCATCACGGTATACTACTTTCGAGCAAGCGCCAGTAGTAACAAGCTCTTTTTTGTAAAGCGTATTGAGCGTTTTTGTTCAAAATGTTAATTGCTCCAGACTTCCTATTGACAACCAAGAGCGCTCATTCGCAACATCGATACTCAAATATCTAGTTATTATTTGAGCTACAGGGCGATACAAATACTCATAGAAATAATGTTACCAATACAACTAGTCACCTTTATTACTGGAATATATTCTGAGCCTGTTTAAATCTGGATGATATTCATAGTTTTGCTAATTCTTCTTTCATGTATTCATATTGAAAACTCTCTCATATTAATAATAGCACGCAACCACTCCTTTTCCAGTACTTGTCCCCAGATACATTTATCCACTGTAGGGATAAACCCAGAGAAAAGCAAAACTTGCGTTATGTCGTACGCAAACTTTTTCGTCGGCCATAAAGCACAATATTTGATCGTTACAAAGTTAATATTTAATGTCTATCCAGACATATATTGCTATTCAGTCAATTGATTTTTTTCTTGTCTGCGTCAGTTTCCGCTTTCTTGTATAATATGCCCTGTATTCCAACTAACATAGCAAACGTACACTGTTTTCCAAGACAGGCCTTGCTAACAATAAAATTTCATATGACCTCCAACACGGGTTAAGACCTAACCGTTCTTGCGAAACACAACTAATATCATTCCTCAAAAACCTAATCCAATCAAAAAATCAAGGTCTACAAACTGACATCATCATTACGGATGTTGCAAAAGCATTCGATAAAGTACCCCACCAGCATCTCTAAAACAAACTTAAATAGTATGGAATTAATTCAAATGCTTTCTTCTGGATATATGACTTCCTAACAAATTGAAATAAATAGAACCCAGACTGTTGTCCTGGATGGAACCATGTCAGACAAGGCACATGTACATGTAACCTCCGGAGACCCACCGGGCATTCTTTTGGGGCCCATCTTATTTCTTATCTACATGTACATAAATGACTTTGCTAATTATATAAAACATAGCACTCTGAGACTTTGTGCATATGATAGCATCAACAACCTCTCTCGAAGATCGCCGTGGCTTGTGAATATGGTGTCCGCCTAGCGATCGGGAGATCATGGGTTCGAACCCCACTGGGAGCGTTCCTTTCATCTCCCCAAAGACACCAAGTACTGGTTCTAGTCCCAGGAAACGGACTCGAGAGCGTTTATATAAGCCTACGGCTTTCGATGCAATCGAGCTAAAATAAATAGGTTTAAACTAAACTAAAATCTCTGACGCCCATAAGCTCCAGCTAGATATTGATGCTGTTCGATGGGAGCAGGATTGGTAAATGCAATTCAAAAGCATGAAAAAAATCAACTAGAAAATGTGAAAAGACGTTCAGCCAGATTCGTAACCAACAGATATCACAACACAAGCTCAGTAACTAATATGATAGACACCCTAAATTGGCCCACACTTGAAACACGCATAACAAAATTCCGTCCTATCATGCTGTATAAAAGTATCCACCATGTAGTTGCCATCGCTCGTACTGATAATCGTCTTGTTCCTGTCGACCGCCGATCCAGACTCAGCAGTCACCATGACTTTAGACACATACAAACATCAAAAGACTCTTACATATAAATTTTCATTCTACCCAAGAACAGTTGTCCGATGGAATTTAATACCTCCCCATAAACATGAGGCAGCAACAGTAGAAGTTTTCAAATCTCTTACTGAGTGGTTGTCATTGTCCCCTTTATTCTCCTGTAGACACTTACAATGTAAATAATTTTAAATTAACACCCAACTGAGCACCTTTGTACAGTTTTTCACCCCTTAACCAATAGGCGCCGGCACAAAATTTTCCTTTTAGACGGAGTGCTGTATCGGAAGAAGAGACCACCAAGTACAATTGCATGAAAGCACAATTTAACATATTTTAAGGCTGATAAACTGTGTTTTTTTACCTACCTTTTACATCGCATTTATTATCTAGATCAAAAAATATATCATGCTCCTATTATTTTGCATCAAAACTAAAACGAAGCATTAAATCTGTTTAATACGATCGAAATGCTCATTAGTTTGGTATGCTTAAAGTGAAATTTGGTTACAAAGTATTCAAAATACAAATTTGTCTATTAAAAAAATGTCTGGCCTGTATATTGCGTTGATTTTTTCCATAATTAAATAATGGAATTTACATTCTATTACTGACGTATTACATATATGAAGACAATGACTACTTTATCTTTTCTCCCTGTTCATTATTGTGACTGCCAGTTTCTTTTCGAAATGTATTACTTGAACAGCGGTATTTTGATAATGCACATTTATGTACGTTTTGCATTTCCATATTTCGATATATATAATTATTAAATAACGTTTTAAAATATTTAAAATGGTTACAACTGAAAACCTTATTATTTTAATGTCATTCGTGATTTTTAATATCTGACCATGTTTGATTAAAACTTGTAATAAAAAGGTCAACGTTTCCATATTACTGTGTGATCATTAATCTGAGGAAATCATAGGTTAACAACAAATCTTTAATTTTTGATGGCATCATCGAAGATTAAAGCATGTAATTAAAATTCTTCGGATATCGATACTTGTACATAGACATTGATTTACACCAGTATTTTATACATAAGTTATGATAAATAAAGCATAAAGGTAATCGTCCATATTCACCTAAAACATTTCAATTATGAACATAGTTATAACCATGATGTGATAGCGAAAAAACAAGGTTTGCACACATTCAATATGATCACTGTAAGTATGAACACAGATTTCAGCTCTATAACATATAATAGGTCTTACCATAGCGTCCAAAGTATTAAACAAGTATTTGGCAAGAAAATGGCCAAAATTTCGTTGAAAAATTAATTGATTTCTGGGCTTGTGCTGCTTATTTGTGTTGTGTAGATTACCATGATTGGTTAGGCTTAAACTGTTATCCTATATATTGATTTAAATTTGTTATACGTAGTCGCATGCCTCTGAATGTCTAATATTCCCACCATTAAAAAACTATGTGCGCAATCACATCATAATTATAAAGTCTAAATATTTCTGTGTGATTTCCATGTACACGCACATAATAACCAGTCGCATACAAGTAGTCTACCATATGATAAGTATGAAACTAAATCGGCCATACACGATAACATAGAGACTTATACAAGTTATTAATTCTTCAAATTCATGACTAAGACCGAAACAACAAGAGCGGTGCAAATCACGACGATGCTGCTGGTTGGTATAGAAACACCAGAATCGAGTTTTGACCTCACGGCGCAAGTCTTAAGGGTGGTGTGGAATGCATGCGGCACGGTGGCGTCCCGGATAAACTCGCTGAAAACGTTCGTCCAGAAATTCGTCTGGTTTCTGGCAACGGTAGCTCTGTAACAGATTTACAATTATGTTCAAACCCTTCTCTTATAGTTATACTCTTATTTTGACCGTATTTTTAAATCAATATGTGGAAACAATCCGAAATGGACATTGAGAGATTCCCCAGCTGTCAGTTTTGTTCCATTTTTAAGCAATTTCCTCCCCGATCGGGAAATAAAATCATGTAATATCAAAGGGTTGATTGGTTAATACAAATGTGATAAATATGAAATTGTCTCATCTTAGTCAATATTTCTACCGTTCAGACTTTGTTTTAATTGTGCCATATTCAAGTAAAGTTAATGGTTTTTACACCAAATAAAACAAACTTTATTTGTTCCCGCATTGGAAATCAACGTCACTATTTGGAAAACTAAGTGCTCTTTTCTTAGTGTAAGAAATACACTATTATGCAATAATACGTCGACAGCTTCGCTTATTATTTAGAAAGAACAATATAGCATGAAGCAGGTATTTCTTTTTCCCTGATAATTATTAAGTTTTATTGTATGCTTTATATTTATTTTCCTTGTTATAAACAAATAGAGATTTCTTTCAAACTGGTCATTCTTATTCAATACATGTTTTGTTCTCGTTTTTTTTAGACGCAACTTAAATGCAAATTAAATGAACTATAACAATTTTAGTATAAAAATATCCTATTCGTTCTTGTTATCATAACACAATATTACACTCAGTTAAAATTTAAAGATCAAACATGCCAAAAGTATAGTTAGATCGGACTGTAGTTTTATCATTAAACCAGCAATTAAAAAGCAATTGATAATTGTGACTCACATGCAACACATGCACTAATAGTTTAAGGTCAAAGTCAAGCAAACGAATCAGCATTCAAATTGTAATTTCCGTACATATTTAACAGTGTTCAGACCTACCTTTTAAAAAACAATATAAGAAATTAAATGTTGAGGGGACATCACACCACGCGCACATGAGAACCTATTTAAAATGTGAAGTTCACCCTTCGAGGTCAAAGGTAAATTATGGGTTGGTTCATTTTGCAATTTAGTTTTGTAAAAATTCTACAAATCAATCATGAGGCATATTTAAGTGTTATAATATTCCCTTTGTCAACATAGGTTACGTGCAATTACATACATGTCTGTGAAACATATTGTTTGATTTTGGTTCCAATCACACAAAAGAGGTTATATGTGGCGTGTTCTGAGAAAACTGGGCGAAATGCTTGTGCGTAAATTGTCATCCCAGATTAGCCTGTCCAAATTAGGCGGAAAGTGTCGTCCCTGATTAGCCTGTGCGGACTGCACAGGCTAATCTGGGACGACACTTTACGCACAAGCAGTATGCCCAGTTTTCTCAGAACAAGACACACATAACAAGTCGCATCTTGCTAATTAATATTGAACTATTGTTACAAACGTGCCTTTTAAACTCTGCTACACAATATTCGTCAATCATGCATACAATAAATATGTAGTTATTTTGAAATAACGAGGAGGTAATCATAATGAACATAAGTGAGATGTATCCACAATGTTTCGAGGGGAAACACTTACATAACTGCTATCAAATTATTGAAATTGAATTGTTTTTGTAAATAACACAGCCTTGTAACAATATTAATAGAAAGAGGTTATTTGTTAAATTCATTCCAAGATAATATATTTATTTCACGAGAGATTACATAAACCACATATTTTTACTTGTGGTTTTACTACTTGTGCAAATATGATTTATATAAAATATGCAAATGAAAAATTCACAGGCAGTACACATCGTGATTATTCACTGCCTCTTTTGACCTGTTTGTACTAAATATTTATGCATTTTGAATACAAACATTCACTTGTTTTTAATGTTATTTAATGTCTCTTCAATTTTGAGTATAATGATGAAGAATGAGAAGAAGATGATGATGATGACGACGACGACGATGATGATGCTGCTGCTGCTGATGATTACGACGATGATAATGATGACGATGATGAAGATGATAATGATGCTTATGATGGTTGCGTGGTGATGTCGGAGGAGAAAGTCGACAGTAACGGTTACGACGATTATGATTCTAAAAATCGAACACGGGTGCTTACGTTTTAGATGATTGACTGTGCGATTTTGATAAAAGTATGAACCGTACCTGAGATAAAGATGGCCGCTTGCTGTAGATGGCGCGGTCCAGTAGAAAGTGCGGTCGTGCACATGCTTGCGCGACTTGTGCGATATGGCGCTCTGCAATCGATATATCGTAATGTTCAAACACGAACATTATATACTAAAAATAAATGTTTTTAAAGCAAAATCTTGATATGGTACTTATTTCAAGCGATCATAAATCATTATGAAAGCGAAAGCGCTACTTAACAAGTATTATAGTGAAAACCTAATTTAAATTATTAAAGTACTTTAGACATCAGCTAGATTGGCTTCTTCTTCATTCTTATTCAAATATTTACAAATGCGTATTTTATTCTACCAAAATTTGATTTAGTAATATTCTTTAACTAGATTACAATTAAAATACACATGTACAACATTAACATGAAGTATTCAAAAGGATTGAATGAAATTAAATGTTAAGATCAAACTAGTGAAGCACGAACGTTTAAACTTTTTGTTTTGTTTCTCTTTTAGCCAATTGAAATCAACGGTCAATTGTAAGAAGCAATCTCATAGGTCAAGAATTTAACTGAGACTAATTTGGAACTTTGTGTAGCTATTTGGAACTTTGTGTAGCTATTGTGGTCTGGGTAAGACATACCGCGGGTTTAGAGAAGCAGTCGATTGTTTTGAGTAACGTGTCCCCTGTCTCAATTGAGAACGTTCCGACGGCAATGTTCGCACACGATACAGACCTCATCTGCACGAACAAGCCTTCCAGGAAGTAGTGACCATAGATATGAGACGTGTTAAGAACCACTGCAATGGAAAAACAATGCAGTTGTAGCATATGCTATCCTAAACATGTCAGTTATTTAACGCGTAGAGATTAATATAGAACATACCATTATTGCACAATAAGTTTGCATATTAGGCTCCACCCAACACTGAATAAGCTGCTCAAAAAAGAAGACACATATTTAAAAACATTAACCATATTTGCACTGTAGGTCTATGTTAACTTTAAATATCGTAGTTTTCTATGACTATGAAAATTCGTAAGCCCGACTTTTCTTTATCAGAAACGTTCACCTGATCGAAATTCCAAACTTAAATTTACAACGCTTTTAAATTGGACAAACGCTCAAATGTATATTTAATGCTTTATCACCGCTTGGTGTCATATAACAAGTTTCAACTGATTTTTTTTTCAGAGGAAAGATTACTTCATGACGACAAAATAACAACGTTGTTTCACAGTTAAACAGTGAAATTATTGATAATTATCGGCGTTATATTTCACGGTAAGTTTAAAATCACCGACGTTTTTCTACAAACAAGAGAAAAACATAAACAAAACTTTCGTAACCCTCACCTTTAATGACGTCCCCGGGAGAATATGACGTAGCGTTGACGGTCATGCTAAACGGAGAAGCGTCACTGCGGGCATCAGCTCCGTGACCTAAAGGAAACATCTCCCCGCACGCCTCCAGTGGCGGGCCCATTGGGTAACCGTGGCAACAGACGAGCGCCAACGCGAGGGAAATCAGTAACCACAGCATATTGTGTGGCAGATCAAATTTCTGTCTGAAGTAGGAAAATGGGCGGTTTGAAATAGCAAGATCATGTCGTGAAGTCATAATATTCAAGAAATCCATGGCTAAAAACAAGAACTTCGAGTCCCCATTTTACGAGATTTCTCAAGAGGGCATAAAAACATACATTTTTATTTGACCATCACATGGATAATCAAAAACGCTTTATCCTGTTGATAGTAATTCTGAATATTTTCTTTTCTATAAATGTTTGGGTCACAAACTCAATACCAGATATGGGTAAAGTGGAAGCTTTGGTTTACAAGGTTTTGGCTTTATGATAGTGTTTAATAATTTATTCAATATAAGATATACAATGTATACATGTATATGATCATAAAAACAAAGCTTTTGAACGTACCACACTATTGTTGAAAAAATAAAGAAGTTCAGGTCAATATGGTGTGTAAATACTAAGTATCTGAGCATGGTTGGTTTTGGTTTTCACCACATGCTTTTTAAAGATAAGCCAGACTCATTAGACTGTTGTGCTTCAAATAAATCTATCAATGGTTTAATTTAATTCCAATATTAAACATCTTAGCAAACGTAACCGTGGCGAGTATGAACAAACAGTGTGCCCAGATTTATGAAATACAAAATGGATTACAAAGTGCTTTCAATGTATATGTCCTTTTTTATTTTGAGTAAATGCGTTTACACACGCGAAAAGAATGAAACGAAACGTTTCGATCCATAATTGATTAACTATAAAATAAAATAACTTTTTGAATAGCCATATTACGCATCGTGTATGTACTGTTTGCGTTAGTCAAAATAAACTTCTGATATATATGTTTTTTGTTTCAGAAGCAGGTTTATTTTATTATTTCGCTTCGAGGCAAAAATCATTTCCCCGCCATGTGTTGTTGTATGTTAAACTACCGAAATTTAAACAAAAGAAGCTTTGTAGTGAAAGTGATGTACTACAGAAAACAAATTATGCTTACTTGTGACTTACATTGCATAAATTAACCCCCGTGTACATCTTATAAGATACTCCTCATTAAATATACATGTATTAGCGTGATTAAAAAAGTACAACTTTGGACAATTAAGCCCCTCTCTTACATCCGTCTATGGGTAATCATACATACATCGTAGATTTATGACTTTATGACCAGTCTTTGAAATGTACAAATTATAAAGTAACAGCACAAAAAACTTATGAGAAGAACAAATAAAACCGCTTTCAACTATTAAATGTTTTTAGAATAAATAACTTGGAAATCATACCTCTTCTTCAAATCCTAAAACGGTATTTGCAACTTAACGTCCACAACGGATCTTAATGTATCAAAAAATAGCCGGCCCTTTCACTTTCGTGTAGTACCAGAATAAACTGAAATCTTGGGTAATCGGGAGACTTATTTATTCCAGTGCACGTCTTCATTCGTCTGTTTGAAATCATCGTCAGCGAAATTAAATAAGGAGGTATGTGTGTGCACGTATCAGTGGTAAAGATGTTAACCCAGATGGTTAAGGTCGTTGATGTCCTCTAAGGCTAACTGCTTAATTATCTTTGAATCCTGTGTAAGTTTAGAATTAATTTCAGTGTTGTTTTGCAATTACCTAGTCATCATAGCCATTGTTAATTAGTGACCCCGTCCGTTAAATAGACCTACACGGTTGTGTGAAAAAGTCACAGCTTAAGGCTTTACTGCTTTATACAACCTGTAAACTGCTTCCCTTTTTGGGGCATTGATTAAAAGTTTGGAAGCGCGAAGAGCAGCCGGACCAAAATGCATGTCAGTACTTTTGTCTTCTGCTTTGTCTGTATTATTACCATACTTGGTCATAATGTTTTTCTACATTGTCTGAGTGTTTGTGTTTGTTCAGTTTCGTTTTTGTATTTTTCTATAAATACATGTATTTTATTTCACTGTGTGTCTAATTTTTGGTTTGAACCATCTATGCTGTAATAAATTAATGATAAAAAAAAAACAAGAAAAAGAACAACAGCTAATTTTGCAATATGTCCTAGTAGATTATTTAAAAAAATATGTATTATCTAAGTAATTCACGTATCACACATATTAAAAATATGGTTGTTATCGTTGTGTGGATTATTCATTATCGTGAGAGCAATAAACAAAGAAAATACACTGCAACGTTTTATTGTAGAACATTAAATAATATGATTGCCCAATTAAGAGTGCAACTTAAAACCCTCGTCCGCGGTACGTTATGTTAAATCTGCTTCCAGTGAAGGGCATGACATATATGCCGCGCTCTGTGAAAAAGGAGTTTTATAAATTAATGAATGTGGGTAAAGTGTCATCCCAGAGCAGTCCACATAGGCTTATCATGGACGACAATTTACGCTTTGATTAAGTTTTTCGTTTTAAGAAAATATTTTCTTAACGAAAATCCAGTCTAAGCGGAAAGTGTCGTTCCTGATTAGCATGTACGGACTGCACATGCTAATCTGAGATGACACTTTACGCACATGCATTAAACCCCCTTTTCACAGAGCGCGACACATATGCCTATTTTACGTTATCGGGATAATTTCGACTTGAGTTGACTTGAAAGTTAAAAGTGAAACTGTACCAAACACTTAAGAAGATATATGTTATTAAATAAAGCGATCTACGGAGTGGTGTAAACATGTCATTTAAATCAATTTATAATGTTGACCAAATAGTTAAGATGTAAGGGAAGAACAGTTTTGAGACCAAAAGAAAATAATTTGAGTTTGTCCCCACAGTATATATGTGTGAGACATCAAAGTGTGTCTGTGTAAGTACCAAATGTTCTTGTTTGGGTCCTTAGAGTGCGTCTCTTTGAGTCTTAACCGTATGTCATTCTGTGTCCCATCAGTGTGGCTGTGTGCTTCCCAACAGTAACGTTTGTGTCTGTGTGAATCCCAAAAGTGTTGTATGTGTCTGTCCGAATAGATTTATGTGTGTGTCTTAACAGTGTGACTTTATGTGAATCCCAACAGTGTGTCTGTGTGAATCCCAACAGTTTGTCTGTGTCTGTCCGAATAGATTTATGTGTGTGTCCTAACAGTGTGTCTTTGTGTGTCCCAAAAGTGTGTCTGCGTAATTCCGAACAGTTGGTGTCGTGTGTGTATTTTTCCTAACACTGTGTCTATTTTAGTCCCAACAGTGTGTCATGGTCCAAACACTGTGTCTGTTTGAGTCCCAACAGTGTGTCATGGTCCGAACACTGTGTCTATTTTAGTCCCAACAGTGTGTCATGGTCCAAACACTGTGCTTCTTTCAGTTTCCCAAACTTTGTCTGTTTGGGTCCGAGTTCGAACACTGTGACTCTTTGTGTTCTACAAGTCAAGAGTCAATAACTCATCACAATAATAGAACAAAATTTTGATTTGTTTATGTTTTTATTGATTTTTTCAATATGTTAAATATGTTGTACGCAACAGCGAAAAAATAATAAGTAAAATGAATACAATCTGATTTCCTTATAAATGTGTGTATAGAGAGTATGCATGTGGGCCGCGCTCTGTGAACAATGGTTTTAAATGCATGTGCGTAAAGTGTCGTTCCAGATTAACATGTGCTGTCTGCACAGGCTAATCAGGGACGATACTTTCCGCCTAAACTGGATTTTGTCAAGAAGAGTTTTCATTTGAACGAAAACTACAACAAAAGCGGAAAATGTCGTCCCTGATAAGCCTGTGCGGACTGCACAGGCTAATGTGGAACGACACTTTACGCACATGCATTAAACCTCTTTTTCACAGAGCGCTGCCCATATGTTCAATATCAACAACCGTATCTTAAATATAATACATTTGGAAGAAAACACTAGCATAAGAGCACGCGACTCCAGTTATGTTGTGATAATGCTGTAGAGTATGATTTATCGTCCACAGCTGTGGGTTCGCAATGAACATAACGCGTTGGTAAATAACTGTACGTGTGAACAATACACTATAAATTATGTTTACATTCTATGGAAAGGCATTTTTAGAACGTGTCGTTATTGTTTTGTTTTCCAATTGCACATGATATATGTAAATGCCTGTCAGCAAACTGATGTAGAAAACTATGAGTTTCGTGCATTGTATCAAACAGCTCCCATTATTTCCTGTCGTGTTGAGTACATATCGGCATTATTTAGTTACCTTTTATGATTCTGCTAACCCTTCAAATGCAGATCGACGATAAAACATTTTATTTAGATATAAAACTACTTAACAAAAAGAGAAAAAGTTTTTTTTCTATATAAACAAACAATGCAATCAGTTTTTCTAAGCGTGAATAGGGTTTGAAGTTCTCACAATATGCACTTTCAGATATTTCATAAAATTAAAGAGGAACTTGAATTTGGCACGCAGTGTAGACAAAGGCACGTCGCTTGATTCTTGGTATGTCCATAGGCGACGACACTCGGAGAAGCAGAAAAGAAAACAAATACCGAAATTTAAGCACCATTAACTCTCAAAACCAACGATCTGTTTGTAAAATATTTCGTAAAATAAAGTTTACCCATAAAAAGAAGTGTTCGTTATAGCAATAGCCAAACTGTCAACGATAGCTGTGGTCTGGTGATATAGATTTAACAAGATACAAAATGCTCTTTTTTGTGGGACAATATAGTGTTTGTGTGTCGTATGAATAGATATCATTGCGGGACATTAAAATGGAATATATTGTGCCACAAAAAATAAAAACGAGCATTTTGTATCTCGTTAAATCTATGTTACCAGACCACATCTGGGTTTGA
Source organism: Dreissena rostriformis (assembly GCA_007657795.1). Lineage (NCBI taxonomy): Eukaryota > Metazoa > Mollusca > Bivalvia > Myida > Dreissenidae > Dreissena > Dreissena rostriformis. Next base: position 125,718 of record VMBQ01001932.1, read on the forward strand.
AAGTTTGGCTATGGCCATAAGGAACACTGATTTTTTTATGGGTTAACTTTATTTAACAAAATATTCACTAAATATTCNGAAAACGGGGGTTAATGCATGTGCGTAAACTGTCATCCCAAATTAACCTGTGCAGTCCGCACAGGCTAATCAAGGACGACACTTTCCGCCTTAACTTAATTTTCGTCAAGAAGAATCTTCCTTTTTAACGAAAAATACATTAAAAGCGGAAAGTGTCGTCCCTGACTAACCTGTGCGAACTGCACACGCTTACTGGGACGATACTTTACGCACATGCATTAAACCCCCTTTTGACAGAGCGAGGCTCATGTGCATAATGGTATGCATACTTTCTACATTATCACTGGTAGGCATTTCCCTCAATATTGTTCATTATTTTATTTCATTAACAATTTAAACAAAAGAACTGTTTATGTATATTTTTTATAATACAAAACTACATATACTCATATTGTTTTATATAATTACAAACTGTATGCATATCATGTCAACATACGTGAAAAAAAAATATTATAGCAGAAAGGTTTGAGGAGCACCTAAGACTAGCTTTATATATGCAACTCCGATGCCACACCAACACCATCGGACAAGCAGCAATTGACAAACAACAATGGAGACACAACATTGGACAAACAACAATGGACAAACAACAAAGGCTAAACAACAATTGACAAACAACAATGGAAACACAACATTGGACAAACAACATTGGACAAACAACAATGGACCAACAACAATGGACAAACAACAATCGACACACAACATTGGACACACAACATTTGACAATCAACAGTTGACAACAAACAGAAAAGCGGATTGATCTATGTTCGACGTCTTTATAAATAATAAGTCCTGTGCTCATGACGACATTTCGGCGCGTTGGTGATTCTGCATGTGTGATTAACACGTTGTCAGCAACTTATAGCTTAAATATAAAGCCTAACTGTTTTTAGAATTGCGTAATTCCTCGTGTTTGCAAGTAACACTATCATTTTGTGCTTTAACTAGTTTTCGTAACAATCGTTTTATAATAACATGAATATATGCGGCAATATTGTATAAAAATACTATTTTTGGTAAAGTTACTCATATCATCTCTTTGCTGCCACGTCGACGCGCCTGCGCAGCGAGATCTCGCGTTGTTTTCATGGAGGACGTCCTTGGTCTGAATTCGTTGCCACTATGATATTTATTTTCGTACGTGTCCGGCTGGTCAAGCGCCGTGACGCTGGACGCTGACCGTACGGAGTAGTTGTCCAGTTCTAACTCTGAACTCTGCACGGAGTGCTGCCTGGAGTTTGAGTAGGTCACCGCACCTGCATAGCGCCGGGATCTGTGCAGATTCTTGATCGTGTCTTGGATGTCGCAGTACTGTCGCTTTAATAGGACATCATGTTGATGTAGCAGTATCTGGGGAATAATAAAATAGTTATCCTGATTGTAATGCGTATTTCCTCTTGTGTGTTTTATGTATGAGATTTGTCTAGTATTTAATTCGGTTAAAACGGCCTGTGTGTTTTCATTTTCATAGAACGTTCCAAGGCAGTGACGAAGAAATTAATATCTTTAAGACAGTGTGTTTGTGTGTTTTGTGTTATCTCTGTGGGTCTGTTGTATCTTCTATGTTATCAGGTGCGTTATTGATACCCCGTGACTTTTTAAGATCTGTGTTGGGAGAATAAAGCGTGACCCAGATAACATTTTTAAGGATGTCTTTTTAAATATTTCACCATTTTTAATGGGATAAGGTGGAGAACCCGCTCATTCGTGAGAGTATTCTCTAGGTATCGCGATTTGTTTAAACAAATAAGTATTTTTTTTAGTAAAGTGCAACCGCGCGTTTGTAAGAGGAAGTCTGATTCAACATTTTTCTTACCGTTCAAACGCGCGGTTGCACTTTACTGAAAAAATAAAAGCGGAAAGTCTCTGATTGTTATGTGCAAACTGCACAGGCTAATCTGGGATGACATTTAACGCATATGCATTAAAAAAAAGTTTCACAGAGCGAGGCCCAACTAATAAACTTATTTCTGAAATAAGAGCATTTGATGTAAGGGAGTCTTAAAAGAGCGTAAAATTAAACAAAAATAATATAAGAAAACTGTTTGAAAGTAAAATCCTGTTTTACCCTTATTTGAGAAATCGAAGGCCGTGTATTCACTTCTTAAAGCAATTATCAAATTTGGACGCGAAATGTGAAATTGTTCTGATGCACGTATGTTTAAGGTTTTCATAAAGTTAGAAATGTTCCGTCGCAAGTAAACACACGACTAAAAAATGTCAGTTTGATGATATCGAAAACACACACCGAGCATATATAATATACCGATTATTAGATAAACATGCAATAGTATATTTAACACTTAATTGTGGAAGTACAATTTCCTGATAAAAAACGTTTCCAAAAAAGTATCGGTCAGTTAAACAACCATATATTTATGTTTACAAGCACTGAACTTATGTCAAAGAGGCTATCAAAAAAGCCTTCAATATCTGATGAAACATAATTGCCTTAGATAAATATAAATTTGACGCCAGTGGTGTCAGTAATATAGGCCGAGGCGTTTCTTGTATGTAATAAATTGCGACGTACCAACTCTTGTTTCACCCATGACATCGCCTGTACCATGTCTTACATGCGGTCGCCATTTGTATAGGTCGACGCATGCGCAATCAACGATTTCCGTTTGTCAGTATGTGCAAACGGTTCCACACAATGCTCGTACCGTTTGGGTAACTTGATGATTCCTGGTAGACTTCCGAGACGTAACGGTATGATACCATGCTCCATTGACGTCATCAATTAAACTGGCTACGTTGTTGTAACACTGAAAATTAAAGCGTCATTTACATTCAAATAATAGCGGGCTTAAATGCATTTGATTATCGAGCATTTTTATGTAGAATACATTTCAATTTGTTATATGCTAACTGTTAAGCTTTCAACGTTCATATATCGTTATATTTAAAGGATATTTAGATGAGTTTGCTTATGCTATTTTTACATATGAAACTATTAAATAGTTATTTGAATCATAAACAAATATAATGTCATACTATATTGCATAGAACTCAACCTTGTTATTTCGAAGTCGCTAAGTCAAATTTCCGGTTAAATACGAGTGAAAAAATTGTCGCGGTTGTTAATTTATGTGAAAACGTGTCGTATATTTCGTTGCAATTAACTCAAAATAACGAAGTCCAAGTGTTGTTGTTTTTTCATTACTAAGATGTTTATATTACTGTGTATCCCCAAGTGTCAACAAGCTTTAAAGCTCGTACCCGATAATGGACAACCAAGTCAAAGATTTCACACATTGCAATCATGTCATCCCTAGTGCACTATGTCACTCTTTAATCGGTATGTGCATGCACTGTAATTTAATTATGATTTATTAATGAATGATGACAACCTTTGAAACATTGGCAAGACGTGGAAATGAATATGAAGAAATGAAACTCCAGAAGCTGCAGCAGTATTGCAGTTTTATCATACACACCTCTGTGGTCCTTTATTTATGGCAAGGAACAAATTGCCAAAACGGTACAGTACGGCACAAAACGAAACAACATATACACATAGTAGAATAAAGCTGGGGTCACCGCCTTGGAACGGTCAATGCTAAGCATTAGGGGTTTAAACCAGTTAATGAGCGCTCAACCTCACACTTGGCCCAGCAATATTCATGATACATATAAGTGTAAATAAAATTTAACCTCATAGCATTGCAACTCAAATTAAACAGTAATAAAAGGGAATTAAAACGCATTCAATTTAATTACTATTTTATTACTCAATGGTTGAAAGGAGACCAGAGCAACAGAGTTACAACTTTTTGAGACACGATGAAATGAAATTACTAACACGCATCAACTACATCCCTTCTTTATACAAAAAAGATTTCATAATATAGCATCATATAGTTAATATTTCAGATCATCATCGCGCACCTACAGGAAGAAGCAGCAAAATTGGGTGTAAAAGATCCAAATTACCTACTTGATTGTTTATGTGACTAATTCAAAATAAATAAAACGAAGCTTAAAAATAAATTGATCAAGAAACTACCATCAGAGAAAAAATAATTATGAATAAAGTTGACCGATATAAACTGGAGTACATGTACCTATCATGTAGCTAAAACAGTGTCGGTTGTTCGTAGCGATGACGTATTTAGGAGGGAAGACACGATGACGTTGGAGCATTCCTCGAGAAGATGCCAGATTACAGTCCAGCTCACATAAATATGTTATATTGTAAATATTGTATTGCCCATGAACGTGTTGTCAAAGCACGATCTAAAGATTGTGATATCACATACTGATTTGTTTTAAAATCGACTCACTGAGAACTGAGATTGCATAAGCCTCGTTAAGCATTTGCATAAAGCAACGTTACCATTTTTTCAATTTTGTCTGAGATTGCCAGCGTTAATTGTGTCATCCTGCCACAGTTTTATTTAAAGTCATGTGACTACTTTGCATGTGTAGTGCAAGAAAGGCGGAAGGAAGGGACTCTGGTGGTCCACGCTATGAGCTTATAGATGTATATTTGATTTCTTGTTTAACGATTTTCAGACCTGCAATTGATTGTTTACTAATGCCAAAAAAGCTAATAAGAAAATTAGTTCGATTCTGCTCGGATCTTACTTGTCGTTTTAGAAATATATTGGAATCGGAAATTATGTTTTATTTGCTATGAAAAGGTATCACACAGTTTAACAACAAATATATTTACAATTTAAGTCGACTGTTAATATTTGTTGGTACTAAATATCTTAAACAAACTTTTTATAAGGCAATAATAATCATTGACTAATAATTATCATTTATAATAATATTTTTGTTCATATGTCTTTATTAATATCTGTAACACTTTTAATCAGTCGGTTTCTTTAATTAAATAATATGTCGATGGAGCAAAGTTTCATTTTAAAAAGTAGTAAATATGTAACTTTCAAAAATAAATGTCATATTACTAGACATTTAGACATCATCATCATCATCATCATCATCATCATCATCATCATCATCATCATCATCATCATCATCATCATCATCATCGTCATCGTCATCACTATCATCATCATCATCATCATCATCATATTTTGTATTTTTATCTTTCAAAATCATAAGCGCCAGCTACAGTATAAAAACACGAGCAACATGAACTTGTATAATATTATAATGTTCAGAGTTTAATTGTTTTAGTGTTTTTCACTTCGACTCAAACCTGTTCCGTACATCACTGGTATTTGATACAATTATAGTTTAATTAATTAAGTTATTTGAATAAACTGTATTATGGACATAATTCTCTACAGTGTGTTTATTTCCGTACAGTCAGTCAGTCTTTCATACAGTTTCAATTCAACTAAACCGTAATTCTCATACCATGGGCATACTGTTAATCGGGAAGTTAATGTTGTTTTCAAGAGCGAAACCGCATTGTATCACCGCACTTAAGTGCGATTGAAACGAATGGGGCTGAGATTGTTCAAGAAAGCAAGTACTTATTATCCGAGCTGGTATAGCACATACGAACAAACATAGTGTTTAAGCTATTTTTATCATTATGTAAAATATGAATATAACGTGCAATTACACTTGCACACTTGTTTTTGAGCTTTATGCGACACAAGTCAAAATATTTTGTTGTTGCTGTTTTGTTTTTTTAAAGACGCCGAACCTCCGCATATATAAAAAAAGGTGTGCTGTGTCTAGTGTTTTTTTGTTCTGTGTCGCACTGTTTGGTAATTGGTTGATAAAGAACCACCTGCCATAATGATGTTTCTCTCCTGTTTGATGCAGCTGATGTTTTACGTTGTTAAAATTACATGCTGATGTTTGTTTCATCACTCTACCAACAATACCTTTCGAGTTACGCGCAATAACGGCTAATTTATACCAACGTTTAAAATCTGAGTGTTCTCTATAGTTAATGTGTGAAACTGTTTCAGCAAAGCTTCCAGTAATTTATACTTTCGAAGTTCTTGACAAATTATCCGCAAAGATAAATGTCTCTGAGGGATAGCAACAATAAGAGCTATACTTGATACCAATCAAATCTCTGCGGGGAGCTGCATGTTTTCTTGTAATTGCAAGTTATCGTATCAACCTGTTACAAAATGTACATAACAAGTAAAGTCTCACTGTTTGCAAAGGTGGTTTCCAACTTGTTAAAACAATATAATAATACTTTATAACAATTTACAACATTGTTTGCTCGTTCAAAATATCTCATATCATCTCTTTGCTGCCCCGTCTTCGCGCCAGCGCCGCAAGATCTCGCGTTGTTTTCATGGACAACGTACGCGGTCTAAATTCGAGGTCGTCGTGGTCATCTTCGTCCGTGTCCGACTGGTCAAGCGCCGTGACGCTTGACGCTGACCGGACGGAGTAGTTGTCCAGTGCGAACTCTGAACTCTCAGGTGACTGAAGACTGGAATTGGAGGTGATCATGTGACCTCTGTAGCGCCGAGATCTGTTCAGACTTTTGATCGTTTCTTGAATGTCACCGAACTGACACTTCAATAGGACTTCGTGTTGACGTAGAAGTCTCTTGTGTGAATAAGACAACATTTATGGTAAATGCCATGCATAAAGTATTTATGGTGAATTAAGACATATTTCTCTTAAATGCTATAAACATGAATGCTCGATTAAAATAGGGTCGGCCAAAATGTGGGTCTTTTTGTTTTGATTTTGATTTTCAAAAGGATTTACTTTTGCAGCATAAACAAGCACATTGATGCTCGGCCTTATATTTAAGACTAGTGATAGTCTCATGCAATAATTTCAATAGATGCATTCAATGGTAACACTCTTAAGTCCTTGATCTAACATTTACATCAATGAAATCATGTACTACCTTTTTAATTCAATGACATAAAAGTGTAATCCTTTCAGAGACCGCGACGCAAATACAATTCTTGAAAGCAATTTATTTCTTAAACTCAGTTTTTTTAATGTGGTTGCGTTTTCAAAAGACATTCAAATATATCAATCGTAATGCTTCTTAAATACCGGAAATGAAAATAAATCAAAGGTTTTTATTGCAATTGGTTTGTACAATTGCTTAGGTTTTAATTTAAGTCGTCCCCATGACTTAATAACTCGTTCGCACGACTAAGTAACTTGTTCCCATGACAAAGCAACTCTTTCCCCATTACATAATACCTCTTTCTCCAATACTTAATAAGTCGTTCGAACAAGATAAATAAATAACTAGTTGGAAGCAGTTAGTAAGTCGTTGTGACGTACTTCATGTTTTATGATTTGATGATAATTTCCTTACCAATAATTAGGTATATTGTTCGTAACTGAATCTTTAAAACGAGTTTAATTTGTCGTGCCAACGAGTAACTAAGACGTACCCTCGAGGAAGTCGTTATTACAATTTATTTAATGTATGGAACGACTCGTCACATCTGTATCACCGTGTCTTTTCCACCGTACTTGAAAATTTAGAGCATACTTAGACCCATGACAAGACTGGCATAGAAAAAGATCTACCATCCGCCATGTCAATAGTATGCTCTTTAGACTCCATGTGGAATGTTGCACTTTGCAATAAAGCATTTACAAAACAACAACAGTTTAGAGTTTACATGAATTGTATTCTAAATCATAAGTCCGCAAAATCGTTTCTAAATTAAGCCCACGGACTTGATCTAAGAGTGAACTATCCTCAGGTGCAAACGCCGTATAATGTGATACATGTGCAGTAAACAATCTACGAGAAAAACTTGGCAGATTTGCTTAAATGAAAAAATAAACAACTTGTAAAACATGTAGTAATCACTATTCGAAATAGTTCGATACTAAATTGCGTATATCGTTTATATAAAGCAAAAGGTATTTACAGACAATCAGTGGGTCTAAGAACAATATTATGAATATGAATGACACTGTTTGATTGACTTGAACTACGATATATTTAAAGCTTGCAAGGCTTCTTCAAATCTCAAAAAGTACAATAAGACTTCAATAGTTAATGTTTAACGGCATTTTTTTTTTGCTTTTCAACTCAGAATTTCATTAACTTACCTTATCATACTTAACACATACTTGCCGAAAGTATTTTCATTAACCTAAGTTATGCCGTTTCCACATGGGGCAAACGTACCAACTCATGATTCACCCATAAAATCCCCTGTACCATGTCCTGCAAGCGGTCGCCATTGTCATCACTTGACGCATGCGCAATCAGCAATTTCCGTTTGGCAGTAGGAGCCATCTGATCCACACATTGCTCGTATCGTTTGGGCAACTTAATTATTCGTGGTATACTTCCGTGACGTAATGGTATGATTCTTTTATTGACGTCAGCATTTAAACAGCTTCCTCCATTTTTTGTTCTGTAAATTATGTTTATTACAATTTTCGTAACAGTCCAGCGAAAGCATATTTTAGTCGACTTTCAGTAATCGCAAGAATATATAAACATTTAAAACAAGAAAGATCTTGTGAACATCTACAAAAAATCGGCGTGTAATAAACTAACATTCTCTCTTTCTTAATTGCATAAGGCGTACTACTTTAAAACGTTATTGAGAACACTTAGCTACTTTATTTCTTTACATAAGCATGCATTGGTGATACTATTCACAAAATAAACTAGTAATGCATGCGTATAAATGATATTTCTTTCACCACACGCGATATCGTTATTGTTTGTTCTACTCTGGTATCGACCAAGCGACTCATATTTTACGCTTACGAATGTATTAATTTGTTATCTGAGCTACTGCTGATCGCATGTGCATTGAATGAACATCCGGACAACAGCAGATTGCGCTTAAGGAGCTCCGACAGTGCACACAAAGTGACGTAAAGCGATACGATGATGTATACGCAAAATGCATGAACTCGACTCATTGACAATGGCAGTAAAATTCAGGTGTGTGATGAAATTGTCTGAATAATCCGTGTATAATTTTTTTCGTCGGTTAGCATGTGATTAAGTACGAGTTGTTTCATACGTTTTGTGAAGTATGGTAGAATGGTATGGTTGTGAAGTTACGCACCGAAAGGGTCGAATTACTGTCATTTACATATGCGAAAGTGCATACAATTATAGGCAATGGTGGTGTGGGTTATATGTAGAATGGTTCCGTTCGCTCGGGACAATATATGATTGAAACTATACCCAACCTCGCACTGTCGCAAATCAATTCCAAAGTCAAATGTGCTAAAAAGTTTTAATAACATGATGATGCGGATCGCTTGAAAGAAAAGAAGTGAATGAAACACTGACATTGCAAAACACTCTCTCATTTATTCCTTTTGCACGTGCAGACACGCATTACTTGGATTCGATTCGATTCAATATTTAAAGGCCTTTACGACATCTTCGTACATTATTGTAGTGTTTTATTTGTGTATTGCGTGTTTTTTACCTTTCATTGTTTTGATAAATAATAATATATAAAATATTGTATATGTAGGTCACATACGTCCAACGCGCTCGTCGAAACAGATCAGTTTATCCCACTAAAAAAACTTACTCGTGCTTTATAAGAAATATAGAAGTGCACCAACTATCAATCCGACAAAAAATAGATTGTTGTGCAGGGAAGTATATGCTTTCGTGTTAATGTTTTACACGAAGTTGTGAAAAGAGTTACTGACTATCGGTATTGTTTAATGATCATATTCGTTTAAATATAATCTTATAATCAATGAATGATCATATATTTATATTATGCTTTCAACATCTTACAGATGATGTGCAATTTTGTATAAAACACCTTTTAAAAATCACTGTCGCCGCTCGACATACACGTTGTTGAAGTTAAGATATTATATTACGTTATTATACACATAACCCAGTTTCAACTGATTAATGAATCTGTTAATTACATTGCAATCAAACGACCATTTAACTCGCGTCAATTATCTCTGTCATAAATCAAACTCAAACATTAAAAAATGCACTTTTATATGTGGCAATCTAACAATAAATTATACATAAAAATTTAAACAGTAGAAGTTTAAGGATATCGCTTTATCAATGTTCAACATTTGCATCACCATGCCACATGCCAACACAAAGGTCAACGGATATGTTTATTTCGAGGTCCACAATTATGAACACATTGTAGAGTGTTGTAACTAAGACACGCTGTGTTGATTGCAATATCTATGCGTACTTTAAATTCAACAATGAATGTTGTAATGCAGATATAGTTTATAGTTTGATTTCAGAAATGTGAATGTCGTTAGTAGTCGATTAAATGAAATAAATTAACAATTTAATATGTTAATAGTTATGGTATTATTATGTCCTTATAAAATATCAAACGAAACTGCGATAGCACAAGTGTTTATTTTGCTTTTGATGAAAAAAATGAAATATTACAGCGGAGTCTGCACTTTGCTCTATTTAAATTAAATTTAAATCAGAAGAATACCAATACGATTAATATTGTTCAAATGAATATGATTACTTGTTGAATGTTTTCGTTAATGGTTATATCGGAATATATTTTTATCATTATGCGTCTTCACCACTGCAAGTCAAAATATTTCCGTGTGTTACAAAGATTCACACATTGATATTCTAGGCGACAGTTATACGATAACACAGTTTTATTGTTTATGTTCTACATTTGCAAAGTTGACATTGACCCTACAAAATGCATTTAATACCACACATCCAGTGAGACTAATGTATTACAATTAGGCATGTTAATATCATCTAGCAATATGTCGATTATACCCAAATAATGCATTAAACTTACCTTGCAACTGGGTTTAAATGATAACAGATTCGCCTCTCTAATCTAAACTTCCTTAAGCGCCACTCACACCGAAATGTCTGAAAAGTTGTGATTACATAAAGTCCTTGTTAGGCTTCTCTATACAACCACATTACAGTTTCTTACAGTTTCGTTTGACAGATTGAGTTCAACTTTGATTTCGTTTGCCATTTCCTTCAAAGACCCGTGAAACTATATCCTTCGTAAAGCAGAGGTCGGAGAAAGTGAATTGTGTGGCTAACACTTTACACGGAATGTCGTACTGAATGCATCGTGAGATCAAATACACAATACTAGTAAAGTTTATTTTAGATTATATTCGCGGATAAGTATGTAGACAAAAAGAAAGATTTTTTGTGTTTAAACTACCTTCAAACAACGACAAATTTCCAGGAAAAAGTCGCCATAATGTGCAAAATAAAGTATTTTTTTTTCTCTTAATGTTTTATTTGAACCAATAATACGTTTAACCCATCTATATTCGTGATTGTAAATAACCTTCAATAATTGCACTTATCAGCATTTTTTCAAAATGTATTAGCGATGCTAATCCCTCTTAATAAACCGCATTAAACCGACAGGGCATACACTCATTAGAAGGATAGTATATGTTATCTTAAATTCCATCTGTGATCGCATTTAAGACCTAAATTCAAATAGACCGTTAACGTTTCTTGAATTCGGATTTAAAATAAATTTGCATTACAAAAATTTGATTGGCATTATCTGTAAGGGTAATCATTTCGATATCTCAACAACCATCGTCGTTTATATTTAAGGTGTGCCAAATATAAAATGACAATTAACTAATATAGCTCATAATCATTCCAATTAGCATCCCCTTTTGACATCGCCGTGCAAATTTTGCTGTGTATCCCCCCTCATCGTTATTACCATCATAAGCCGCAATCAGTATTAGTATCGTCATAAACATTACTTATATCATCAGCAATAGTAGCAATATCATCGACAGCAGCAACATCAATACAATCATAAGCGACAGTAACGATTTAATTTTGAACGGTACAACTATGCATATCATCATGTTCAGCATTTGTAAATCAACATCAGAAGAAGTAACACGATCATTATCAGCAGCAGCAGTATCAATATCATCATCAAAAGCAGTATAAATACCCACAGAGGCATGACTAGAAATATCATCAGCACTTTCAATATAATGATCCTCAGCAGTAGTAAACTCATCATCCGCATCAATACCAAGTTCGTCACAAGCAGCTGTATGAATATCATTATCAGTACCAGCATAAATATCATCGCCATCAACAGCAGTGACAGTATCATTTTTATTAAGACTTCCAACAGCAGCAGCAACAGTTGCAGCAGCAGATCAACAAACAAATACACGTAAGAATCAATTGCAACACTAAGGACGCCAACGTGAGAAGGAGCATGTACATATTATATATAAATCAAAGCATCAAATTCGTTATTTGCTAGTTTTATTCACGGATGATTAACATTCACGGATAATTACCATTCACGGATAGTTAACCTTTAAATATAAGCTGTAGCCGCATATTTTGTTTTCCTTGTTCTCAACAATGTACTGCTCCTAACAGCGCTGGTATTTGGTAATCACGTAAATTGATTTAAATAACATATATACGCTTATCCGTTGATAGTGTTTATTTAAACGTCGGAATCTTCTTAAAAGCTTGAAACAGTTTCTCTTCAAACGTGTTAGTCAAATGGAAATCAAAGATTAATCATTTTGTAATACTGGTGTTAAATGTGCGCTTATCAGGTTGTTAGTTTTAGTTTGAAGGCAATACTATCAGTAGCGCATTGTAGAACCTCACTTTGGTACCAACCCATAATTGAGTTACAGATGTTTGCAGTTTAATTTTTTTAACAAAATTAATTTATCATAGATAATGTTACATTATGTTTCTTTAAAGTAGTTTACGATTTTTCGATTCAATACCTCTTTTAAACGTTTGAAAATGGCAGTCAAATGTTTAAATATAACCTACAAAACGGGTAATTTAAATGATACAATAAAAAACTATGTCAAACGCATGTTATTCTGCTAGACATTTTTTCACCGAGCCACAACAATATCATCAAACGACGTGCAATGGCTTTTCAGACACTTTTCAACTAACGTCCGTTAATCACATGGTTTAAACATTTAACTTATGACTACCGAACGAAGATATTTGTAGACGCACATTGAAAGTACGTCGATCAAGTCTCCTTGTAATGTGAAATTATTGGTACGACTGGACAAATATGCATATGCTCATTTGCTCGTGCACACTTAATAATCTCGATAATTGCAGGTGCATAAAACACATTTTATGCATAAACAATGAGTGCGAATATACTATTTAAGCAATTGTGATTGGTCGCCGACGGCGTAGAAAACGGTTTGGGGTATTTGTGGTAACATGGTTTTACTAAGATTTTACCTGATGACACAGATTGCAGTTGCACGTGACCATGTGTTGAACATTGAAAGGACTTGTTTACAGATTGTAGATTGTTTTTAAAATTGTAATTAAATGAATTTACTAACTTAACTGTAATAGTTTCAAATAATTATAATTACCATATAAATATATTTTAAAAAATGTTCCTGTCCTTAGGATCGAACCCAGTCCTAGAGGAGCAAAAGGTTCTACTACTTCATCACGCAGCCTTTTGAATGTGCATGTTTTTGTTTAACGTAATGTTGGTAATGCACGTTTGTTCGCAAATTAATCGAAACGAGTTACAAATATTGTATTATATTTTGCGATCTCGATTGGCGATTATCAACAAATGAAAATATCCTTTTTTACTATTATTCTTAATAATGAGTATTATTTTGCTTGTTTGAATATAATGCATACATTCTTTTTTGAACCAACGACCTGTTTTAAATTCTTATTTGCCAAAACGTACACGTCCTTTACGGCTCGAGTTGAACAACAAAATACTATTTAAGCGTGTTACATGGCTTTAATTATATAAGCTTAGTCTGTATATAAAGGGATTACGTGATGGGTACTAAATAAATTGTCCTCGCATCTGAACCCGTATTTCCGAAAAGTGCTACTGGTGTCAATCTGTAATTGGGTCTACATTATTCTACAACATACACGCTGTATAACATTTCCAACAAAAACACATGTAAATACAGATTTTTTAGAAGTTTAAATAAAGAAAGACAATTTAAAGCATTATGTTTGATTACATGTTTATACATGTATACCAATAAATAAAAGCAAACACAGAACATCCGATATGATCGCCAGAATGCTCCTTTTTCATAACCTGTAATATGCTATGCCTATATACTCACCGAGTATAGTTATCTGGAGTCATCTCAATATCAAACATTTCCCAAACTATTTTGTTAGACTTTCGCAAGAATATATGAACATTTAAAACAACACAGATCTTGTGAGCATCAATGAAACTTCGTCGTGTAATAAACTAGCATTCTTACTTTCTTAATTTCATATAGCGTAATACTTAAACACGTTATTGAGAACACTTATTCAACGTTATTTCTTTAAATAAGTATGCATCGGTGAATAACATTCACAAAATAAACTAGCAATGAAATTGTCTAAATGATATTTCTTTCACCACACGCGATATCGTAATTGTTTGTTCAACTCTGGTATCGACCATTAGCGTTTTACGCTTACGAATGTATTCATTCGCTATCTAACCTACTGCTGATCGCATGTGCCTTGTATGAACTTCCCGGCAACAGCAGATACAGCAGATGCGCGTAAGGAACTTTTATTTGAAATATACCTTTGTGTTTTATGAGAAATATAGAGTGCACTCACTATCAATTCGACATCAAATAGATTGGTGTGCAGGGAGGTATTCTATATGTTTTAATTGTAATGCTTTACACGCAGTTGTGAACAAGAGTTATTGTTTTATTTTATTATTCTTTTAAGTTCATGAATGACCTTACATTTATATTATGCTTTAACAATTGTATACATGCTGTGCATTTTCTCGCACTCTCGCCGCTCAAAATATGCATAGTTGAGGTAAACGTATTCCATAACGTTTTATAAGCATGAATCAGTTTGAACTTATTACTGAACCTATTAATTATATTTCAATCAAACGACCATTTGAATCGCATCAATTATCTCAGCCATAAATCAAACCCAAACAGTACGATAATGTATTTCTGTGTGTGGCAATCTTACATTACATTATACATTAAAATATAAACAGTAGAAGTTGAATGATTTCGTATTATCAATGTGCAACATTTGCATCACAATACCGCATGCCACCAGAGGTAAATGGATATGTTTATTTCGCAGTGCGCAATTTTGGACACCTTGTAGAGTGCTGTAACCAAGAAATGTTTTGTTGATTGCATTAACTATGAATACTTAAACTTCAACAATGGATGCTTAAATGCAGATATACGTGTATAGTTTTATTTCGGAAATTTCAATGTCGTAAGTAGTCGATTGAATGAAATAAAGTGACCATTACATATTTTTTAATAGTTATGGTATTATTATGTCCTTATACAATATCAAACGAAACTGCGATCGACGATAAATTAATATATGAATTATTCATCAATTGAAATAAAAATTAAATCTGAAGAATAATAATACTACTATTAAATTATTAAAAAGATATTAAAATTGCTTCTATATGCGGCAGTTTTACGAAGTATTACTTTTTGTATTCTACATCTGCAAAGTTGACACTGACCTTCAATGCATTTAAATACTATACATTCGATTAGTAATAAGTTAGCAGGTTAATATCACCGAGCAAAATTTCGACCTTACCCTAATGATCCATTTAACTTACCTTGCAAATGGGTTTAAATGACGACAGATTCACCTCTCCAATCCAATCTTCCGTATAAGCCACTAACACCGAAATGTCTGAAAAGTGGTGATTACATAAAGCCCATGTTAAGCTTTTCTATACAACCACAATATCGTTTCTTACAGTTTCGTTTGATAGATTGAATTGAACTTTGACATTCGTTTGCCATTTCCTTCAAAGACCCGTGAAACTATTCGCTTTGTAGTTCATAGGCCGAAGAAAGTGAATTGTGTAGTTAACATGGGATTTTGTATTGAATGCATCGTGAGATAAAATAGGCAATAATAGTATATTTTATTCTCACATTATATTCACTGATAAGTATGAAGACAAATAACAAAAGTTTCGGTGTTTAAACTTACTTCAAATAACGAAAAATATCTAGTAATAGTCCCCATCCCGTTCAAAATTATGCATTTGCTCTCTTACCGATATTTTTTTTATGATATTTAAGAGTATTTTTTATTTGAACATATGATACGTTTAATCCTTCGATGTTCGTGATATTATATCAACTTTAATAATTGTACTTTTCCACATTTTTGCAAATGTATTAGCGAGGTATATCCCTATTTAATAAACCGCATTTATCGACGGGTCATATACTCATTAGACGATTATTACAATGTATCTGTTATCTTAAATTCCTTCTTGGATCGCATTTAATCGCTAAATTCGAATAGACCGTTATTTTATTTTTTAATTCGGATTTTAAATAAAATTGGATAACAGAAATTTGATCGACATTGATTTTGATGGTAATTATTTCGATATATCAACAACTGCCTTCTTTTAATTAAGGTGTGCACAATATAAAACGGTATTTAACTATCCTCAAAAGCATCACCTTTTGACATCGCAGTGCTTTTTATGTTTTCTGTGTATATCCCGAAATCGCAACTACCATCATCAGCAGCACGAACAATATCAGTATCGTCCCAAGCAACATTATTATTTTCTCTAACAGAGTAGCAATGTTATCAACATAAGAAATATCAATATAATCATGAGCGGCGGTATCGATATCATTTTCAACGGCAGCACTATCAATATCATCATGTGCAGAAGTAGGAATATCAACATCAGAAGTAGTATCAATATGATCGGTAAATGTAGCAGTATCAATATCATCATCAGCAGCAGCAACAGCAGTATCTATATCCTCATCCGAAGCAGTATCTATATCAATATCATCATCAGAGAAAGATCATTATAAGCGACTTTATATATATATAATTTTCAGTGGCAAAACTTTAAATAAAATCATCAGAAGCAATAGTTATATAATCATCATTTTGATTTTCATCATCAGCAGCAGTATTAATATCATTATAAGTACCACTATCGATATCAACGTCATCAGCAGCAGTATCATTACATTATCATAATGACTACCACCAGCAGGAGTTACATCAGCATCAGCACATCATCATAAAAATCTTCGTAATAATCAATCGCAGCAGCAATGACGTCAACATGAACAGGAGCATGTGCAGATTATAGTTGAAACAAAGCATTGAATATTGTATTTGTTAGTTCTTTTCACGGATAATTAACCTTCACTGATAATTAATATTCACGGACAATTATCATTCACGAATAATTAACTTCTTGATATAAGCTGTAGACGCATATTAAGTTTTCCTTGTTCTCCACAATATACTGCTCCTAACAGCACTGGTATTAGGTAAACAAGTAAATTGATTTAAATTACACGAGTACATTATGTAAGTCAAATGGAAAACAAAGATTAGACCATAATGACAGAAATGCGCTTGATGTGCGCTTATCGGGTTGTTAATGTTGTTTGTAAACTATATCTGCTTTAAATGTGTTCACCGAGCGACAAAAATATCCTCAACGTGCGAGTGCAAATGACGTGCAATAACTTTGCAAGTACCGTGCCAGTTACTTGCGTATAATGCAAGACTGAAACATGTCACTTACGACTACCGAATGGAGATATTTGTAGACGCACGTGGAAAGATCGTCGATCAAGTCTTCTTGTGATGTGAAGTTATAGGTAGGAATGGAGTATATATTTGATATTTTCATTCATTCTTGCTAAATCAATGCTGTCGATAAATGCAGGTGCATAAATACATAGACAATAACCGCGAAAATACCATTAAAGTAATGGGGATTGGTCGCCAATAGCGTAAAAAACGGTTTTTGTTATTTGTTGTAACAAGGTTTTACTAACAATGCATTTTTGTGTAGCACGTGACCATGTTTTGAACATAGAAGGGACTTGTTTACAGATTGTCGTTTGTTTTTAAAAAAGGTCATTAATTAAATTGTCTCAACAAACTGTAATATGTAGACTAGTTTCAAATAGTTTTAATTACGATCAAAATATATATTTCAATATGTGCCTGTCCTAAGGATCCAACCCGGGCCCTAGAGGAGCAAAGGGTAACGCAATATCACTACACAACGCAGCATTTTAAATGTGCATGTTTTTAAACGTTATTTTGGCAAAGCACGTTTCTAATCGATGCAAATGCATAACAAATATTGTATTATATTGTGCGTTCTCGATTGATGATAATCAATAAAAGAAATACCTTTTTTAAACTATTTTTCTTAGTAATGAGTATGAATGTAATGCAGATATTATTTTTTAATAAATGACATGCGTTTTATTCTCATTTGCATTTGCCTAATCATACACGTCCTTTACGGCTCGAGTTGAACAACGAAAAACAATTTAAGCGAATTGCATCCCTTGAATGATATAACATAAGTCTGTATATAAAGGGATTATGTGATGGGTCTTACATAAATTGTCCTCGCATCTGAACAATATTTTCTGAAAAGTGTTACTGAAGTCCATCAGTAAACGGGTCAACTTTTTTTTACAACATACACGTTGAATACCATTTCTATAAACACACATGTAAATATAGATTTTTCAGAAGTTTAAAAAAAGTAAGACAGTTTAAAGCATTATGTTTGATTACATGCTTATACATGTATACCAATACATAAAAGCAAACACAGAACATCCAATATGATCGCCGTTATGCCCATTGTTCATACTCTGTTATATGCAATGCTTATATAGGTATCTGAAGTCATCTCCATAAAAAACATTTTCCAAACTATATTGTTGTACATTAATAATGATTAAATAACACAATTTCGCTCCAATCTGCTCTTACTTGAGCTAATTGCAGTACTGTGATTGCTACATATCACGTTTTAATGCTTAGTTACATGTGTTTTTCGTAAAAACGAGTATATTATTATTATTAGGCACTGGAAACCCGTTGTTAGCTAGAGCTGCATTTAAAATGACATAAACTTGTCTATGTAATTATTTCAATTTTGTTTTTGTTTAATCTTGATTAACTTCGTATAATTTTCCATATAACTTCAAGTACTTTTTATGACACGAAAACTTTTGCAATAACTGTACAACTGCTCCGAAATGTCAATCATCTATAAGATATGATGAAAACAAATCCATCGAAGGGGCAGTTTCGCAAAATCGTTTATTTACAGCCTCTCTTCAAATCCTAGTGTTCACTATATTTCACGTGTTTGGCTGATCCAGTTACGCCTTCAATAATTGGCACTGTCGCGTGAACTTGTCAAACTCTCCTCAACGATAACTACCACTGTCGGATAACAATAATAGGAGCTGAGGTCGATAACCTTCACATCTCTCCTTGGAGTTGCATGTTCTTTTGTAATTATAAGTTAATATATCAACCTGCATGTATTATTTGACTAGTTTCGTTTCACAGGTCGTTAATGTAGTTTTATACTTAAAATGCTTTAAGAACGTTATAGCAACACTGTATAACAATCTATGTATGCTTTTCTGATATTACTCATATCAACTCTTTGCTGCCGCGACGTCGGGCCAGCGCCGCGAGATCTCGCGTTGTTTTCATTGACGACGTCCGCGGTCTGAATTGCATGTCGCTATGATCATCTTCGTCCGTGTCCGGCTGGTCAAGCGCCATGACACTGGACGCTGACCGGACGGTGTAGTTGTCCAGTGCGAACTCTGAACTCTCCGTGGACTGCAGACTTGAGTTGGATTCGGTCACGTGACCTCTGTAACGCCGAGATCTGAACAGAGTCTTAATCGTATCTTGGATGTCACAGAACTGCCGCTTTAACAGGATGTCGTGTTGACGTAGAAGTATCTATGGTGAATAATAAAAATANTATATATCAGCAAAAATCTTACACAAACTGAACATGAACACCACTTTTTAGGGCACACTATTTCAGATTTATTGGAACATTCAACTACTTGAATTTATTTCCAAAAAGTTGCACGAAAATATGATGTTTTGTTTTTTCATTTTTAAAATGAGCTGTGCGGTAGGGGTATTTTTTTAAGTTTTTGCGGTTATCTTTATATTTTATTTGTGTACTATTATGACACTGTATATATGAATACACGTATGAAGTTTGACACTATTCTGTTGTATAGAAAGCTTTGAAACCTCAAATTTGTGGTAAACAAAGTACGATTTTTTCATGGTTTTATCGGTCGCATAGCTTTAACAAAAACTGTATCTAAACAATTATGCTATGAATTTGCATGTTATTAGTGATGCTTGTTTTCATACGATGTTATTTGCTGAATCAAAGCTTTTACATGACCTGAATTAGGCAATGTTTTACTTTAATCATTGATTTCAGTTAGTTTACACATTTATAAATTTATCTGATGTTTACATGAATATTAAATTAAATCGATGCCGGTGGCAATATACTTTATTTAATTTCTCATATAGTATGTTTATGTCTTACTTGTTGACACATTGTCCAAAATATCTATTATTGGGAAATGAATCACCAAACTACCGCAAAACCCCTTAATGCAATGCATAAAAAATAACCAAAATTTCTGATTTTAAGTATTCAATAATTAAATTCGCTATTTGTACTCCAGTGGATATGTTGGTTGCGGGTTGAACAAACACAATAATTTTATGCAACATTGAAATAAGCCTCGCTCGGGGAAAACTGGGCTTAATGCATGCACGTAAAAAGCCGTCTCAGATTTTCCTGTGCAGTCCGAACAGGATTATCAGAGACGACACTTTTCGCTTTTATGGCATGTTTCGTGTAAAGGAAGTGTTTTCGTTGCAATAACCAAGTTAAGACGGAGAATGTCGTCCCTGACTAGCCTGAGCGGACTGCACAGGTTAATCTAGGGCGACACATAACGCACATGTTTTAGTCCCCAAAGCGAGGCACATATCGATATTCATACTCAGCTATTTGAATGACTTTTTGCAGAGTGATATTTATATCTCTATGATCACCACAATCTTTAAAATTTCTTCTTTTTACGTTAACATCATTCAACATGTACTACCTTTTAAATTGAATGACCTGTTGTTGTAGTCCTTTCAGAGATCGCTACATACCATTGATTCATTAAAGCATGTTTTTTTCCTGAACTGAAACTTTGTATTATTGTGATTTCAAAAGACATTCAAAAAGATTAATCGTGTGGCTCTTCATAAATCGGAAATGAAATTGACGTAAGGGGTCAATGGAAACTGGTTTGTCAGTTTAAGTTTTCTCTTTTTAACTCTCACTTTAGCAATAGCAAACCGTGTATTCATTGTTGTAAATGATAATCAGCTTTTGCCCACCTAAATCCATTCTTACATTTAAGATTAAAGAACTGACAAAAACCCATGGGAAAGCTTGCATTTATAAGATCTACCAATTATTTCTTTCTTTTTTTTCAGTAAAATATCATGATCAAAATGTACAATGAAGTAATAAAATGTACGTTATAACACGTTAGAATTAAAAACAAATTTTGTGGAATCAAACAGTTTACATAGTATTCTTTATTACATGCTCTATGTCCTTATAGAAAGTGAAAAACCCATCGTGTACATCACTCATATTCTACTGAATATTTAGTTTATTATTACTATCCGAAATGATTTGATATTACGATTAATCAAAATAGTATTTAGAGACAAATTAGTATTAACAAAAAACATATAAAGAAACACAAAAACCAACAAAGAGTAAATGTTCACGAGCATTTTCTGCTCTCAATAGTTATAATACTAAAGACTAGCATAATCTTTATTCAGCAGGTGTGTTTGCGCATCTGCTCAGAATTGCCTTTACATAAATGCTTTACACGTACTTGATGTAAATAACTGCATTAATGTATCGTTTCCTATAAATAAAATGTTACCTACCAACTCTTGTTTTACCCACAATATCGCCTGAACCAAGTCTTGTGTGCGGTCACCATTGTCATCATTCGGCGCAGGCGCAATCAACGACTTCCGCTTGCCAGTAAACGCCATATGTTCCACGCAAAGCTCGTATCGCTTGGGTAACTTGATGACTCCAGCTATACTTCCTTGACGTAATGGTATGATTCCATTCTCCATCGACATCAATTAAGCGGTTTCCTTCATTGTTCATTAATTCTGTAAATTTAAGCGTTAGTTTGAGTTCAGTGATATAATATGTTTTATTCGGTTTACCCTCGACACTCACAATAATCAATACAATCTTAACCGAACAAAGTTCTTGTTTACATGTCGGAAGTAATTTACTCACACGTTCGCTTTCTAGATCCAAAAAGCTTTAAACTCCAAAAGCATCTCTAGAACACTTATGCTTATGTTATTTATGTACATACGCGTATAAATAAGTTGTTAACATTTACAGAAACAAGCAAATAATGCTTACAAAATGTACATTTATCTGAACAACACACGCGTTCGTTATTGTTCTTAGCTCTGGAAATAACCAGGCGGTTAACATTTTATTTATATGTATGCATACGCTGTCTGAGCTACACCTTATCGCACTTTAATTATATGAACATCCGGGCAACAATAGATTGCGCTTTGGGATCTCTGACAACGCGCTCAAAGGTATGCGAAACATTAAAACAGTGTATCCACGAAGTAAATGAAATTGTCTCAAGAGTCAATGCCATAAATAACCAAGTTTGTTACGACATTGACAAAGTGTATACATAGAGGCGATTTTGAATGGTTTTCGTTAGGTGGAATGGAACCATGCGACCAATAGACATCCGTAGGTGTATGTACCGTCATACACCAATTCAAGGTCTTGAAAAATATGGTGAAGCGAGTTATTTCTGTTAAATGTACAGACATCTTTACTTAGATTTAATTGAATACTCAAAAGCAAATATATATCCTTTACATATGAGCACAACTGATCTGTATATACAGCTATTGCTTGATGTTGTTGGGCAACAATAGAACCAAGTTTGTTACGACATTGACAAAGTGTATACATAGAGGGCGATTTTGAATGGTATTTATTAAAGGTGGAATGGAACCATGCGACCAATAGACATCCGTAGGTGTATGTACCGTCATAGACCAATTCAAGGTCTTGAGAAATATGGTGAAGCAGATGCCTTGCTTGGTACGGAAACATCGATACACTCATATTGCAGAAAACACCAAGCGAGTTTTTTCTGTTAAATGTACAGACATCTTTACTTAGATTTAATTGAATACTCAAAAGCAAATATATCTCCTTTACATATGAGCACAACTGATCTGTATATACAGCTATTGCTTGATGTTGTTTATATTTCTTTTTTCTTGATGAAGATTGTCCTATTAAAGGGAATGCCATTGTGAAGGGGATTAAGGGGCAACTTCTTAAAAAAAGTATGACTGTGACAAAAATAATAACGACATATAATAACCTATGCTACTCGCTGTATTAAATAAGGAAATAGTTCATAGATTTTGAGATAACAATAATTCATTTGGCGACCCCAATAAAAAGTTGAGGGTCGGCGCCGATTCTGGAGACACGGTAGGGCGACCGGAAACGGACCTATTTTTGTTTTGGCCAAAGTATCATGTAAGTTTTAATTTTAATTTTTATACGCAGTTTTGAGCAGGAATTGTTAACACTAATAATCGTTTTATGTTTGTATTCTTTAATGCAACGACGTCACAAGAAACAATGAATAATCCTAATTTAACAAAATCGCACAGATCCTCTACAAACTGATACATTCTGATACAATTTTATGAAACACCTAGCAATAAAAGCAAATTGATAGCCACCCATTGCTAAAATAATGTTAAGAATTAAATGTAAAATCATACATCTATTGATATAGCGGTAAAACGATGCAAAAGCTGAGATAGTGTTCATAAAGTAAAATAATATTTATTTTAATTCAAAAGCAGCACGCGTCTATGTAGATCTGCTGATATCGCTGTGATGTATTTCACCTATCGTTTGTATAGGGGAAGGGGGTATGACGTCACTAAGTAATTGAGAACCGTTGATAAATAACAGTTGAACAGAAAGCGATAAAATCCAAAAGACACATTAATGATTTGTTTTAACACTTTTCAAGGTCACACCAAATTAAAACTTGCTTGATTAATTCTTCTGAAGATATTTCGATTGAGTTTGGAACTGAGTGGCGTGGGATCAAAATCTCCATCCGGAGGCAATAGTAAAAAAAAACGTAGGATACTCTTAATGGCGCAATTATTGACTAAACATAAGGAGATCTGCATTTAAACTTCCGACCCTGGGAATACAACTATCGTGTTCGTTTATGTAAATGTGTTGTGTGTAACCAAAACCGGTTCAATTCTATCAGGTCATGCGGCATTTTATGTCATTGTTGAATAAGACTGACAGAGCTACGTACAATTCATCCGTTTTAAATTTATTCCCCAACATCAAAGGGCTGTTGTCAGATCTTTGTATTAGTCGGTCGACGACTTGACACACGCAGCCTTTACTGTTATATTTAAGGCTTTTCAATTAAGAGATTGTACAAATGAGCAAGTTCGATTGAAACACTGATTCTGTGAAATATATTTTATTGCAGTAAATACTTCTCGCATCAACCAAAACCAATAAGTAATAATTAGGATATTTTCGTTTCGTTTTTTTTTGGTGTGTTTCTGATTCCTTGGCAGAGTTAATGTTCAAGTTTAACAGAATATCTAATACGCAATATAAATAAATTAAATAATGGTTCAACAAAATAAAATACAAACTAAATTGCTGTATTTAATTGCATTACAATGTATTGTATTGCATTGCGTAGCATTGCGATGTGTTGCGTTGCATTCAGTTTAGTTGAGTTGAGCTGAGTTGCATGGTATTGCGTTGTATATCATTGGATATGCTATAACCGTATACAATTGACATTTGAAAGATTCAACAATATTAATTTGCAACATTGTTGTCACATTGTTTTTATTCTTTTGCCAACCTGGGTACACGTTAAACTATACTTGTTTATGTATGTTCCATTTTTAACATATTTGTCAAAAGCTGGAAGCAACTCAAGCTTTGTTGATGCATTATCAATGAATACTAAATTTGCAAAATGATTGTTAAAATGTAGATATACGTTTCAAATTTAATTTAATAAATGCCAATAACAAAAGCGACGGATTGAATAAAATACAATGTGTGTTCATTATCTTAATGAATTCTGTCAAAACATCAAAACAAACTACAGGTGTTGCTTTTTATTAAAAACTGCATGAGTGTGTTCAATTGAAAACTACCCTTTCAATAAGTAAAATATAATTTTATATATAAACAATACAAATAGCATTAAATCTTAATTTTTAGAATTTTCGTTACTAGTGTTATATGATTTCAATTATATGAAACATGTCTTGATTGAACAAATCGAAGGCAACATACCTCTTATTTTACAGAGATTGCATTTTATTACATCGTTTACAGTCTACATACGCAAATATGACATTAGCCTCAAATGAATTTAAGTATTATATATCCGATTCGATAAATAAATAAGACAACAAATTGGAAACACCGACGTGAAATTGCAAACAGACTGCTCTATTCCAAGTACCGGTAGCTTAAAATGACGCACGTGAGACATCTGCGCCAACATAAGCAAACACTTTAGGCAGAAATGCAGATGCATGATAAAATATACATGCATAATTTATGAGTAGCATGTAAATGTAAATTAGGCCAAATGTCGGCCAACAAATAAATAATGCTTTTCACTTACCTTGCACATGTATTAAAAGTGTCGCTAATCCGCACTTAAACTCCACTTACCACGATATGCAGTGATGATTACATAAACCCAACTTTGAATTTGAATATAGATACGTTACAGTTTCTTACAGTTTCGTTTTATAGATTGCGTTGTTTCACTTTGATACCCAGTCTCGATTTACTTAACAGACCTGCGAGGCTATTGCCTTGTAGCGCAGAGGCCGCGGAAATTGAATTATGCGGTTTACTATATTCACTGTTGTGGTCAGTAATACATCGTTGGATCAAATATAAAATATAGTTCATTTAAGCATGATAATCATTGCTGGTATCAATAGAAAACGATGCAAAGTATAACTTCCAAATAAAGTGTGTTGACTTCCTAATTAACAAAAGAATAAACGACATAGGATGAAGGATATGTGTTTGCTTTCTGGGTTAAACCGTGAAATATTGTTCTCGGTTAACTAATGCTCCTTAATATGCGAAACTGTGGAAGATGTACGGTATCATTTTATTAAGAGCAATACTCATAGGTACAACTTTTTGTCTTCTTTTTTATATTTTGAAATGTCAACTAAATTGATATGGAAAGGTGGCCTGAAAACATACCATGGTGGTGTAGAATTTGTTTACAATACTCTCGATTTAAAAAAGTATTTGTCTACCAAGATAACCAGCAACAATACCTGCTGGATTTATTCAAGAACCCCCAGATATTGTCTGGTAGTTAACTTGGCCCCAGACGCG
Organism: Dreissena rostriformis; assembly: GCA_007657795.1. Taxonomy (NCBI): domain Eukaryota; kingdom Metazoa; phylum Mollusca; class Bivalvia; order Myida; family Dreissenidae; genus Dreissena; species Dreissena rostriformis. The sequence continues at coordinate 152,105 of VMBQ01001932.1, forward strand.
GAGGAAACCGTAAAGCAATGATAATTAACGGATAAGGCATTTTACGATTACAGCTTTTTCAAATTACATATCATTGAGTGTTGACAAGTATTTGTGAGGTGTAACTTTTTTTTTTGCACTTATTTCTATTTTTAATATCTTTTTTTTATTATGCTATATGATGAATAATGACATTACATGTCCCACCACCATATTTAAACTTTATTTGCAATTAAGAAAAGTATTGCCTTATTAGGCTAGTGATACATATATAGACTTTTATGTCCCCGATAATTTTCAATATTTCATCACTAAGTATTAAATACAATGTTTGACGTTAAATATCGTTTATAATATGTTTTTTTTCTTTTACATGTTTTTATCTAACATATTTCACTTTAATCCCTTCTATGTATGTATAATAAATAATATTTTCTGTTGACTGTTATCCAGAATTTAACCAGAATTTAACCTATATATAGTAGCCATGTTCATCCCTTTTTATTGAACGCATTGTTACGAAATAGCAAAATAATTCTAGGGCACTTTTTTTTTCAAGTCTTTATGCCTTACATATAAGTTATTTAATACAACGATATTACAATGTTCAACGACTTTCAATAATGTTCAACTTTTTGTTTATAGGACAAAGCATTGTAAAATATGGATATCATAAATCATAAACAATACTCTTGACTTAACCTTTAATCGAACTTCGGTATTCACACTTATTTACCAATATAAACATAATAATACATCTGATGGCAGGAGTCTAAAGGTTAAACAATTATCGAAAAGACTTCTCCGGGGAAAGTTTTATCCATCGCGCTTTCTTTTCCACATCTAACTTCGTGTCTTTTTTAAACTATTGAATCAATGTACTTATCAAGCATTACTATTATGTACGATTATGTGTTATCATAAATTCGATCGGAAGTCACTTTAATAAGCTAGATCAAAACAGAACTTTCAATAAAGAACTCAAAATTTAGATTATGCGTATAACAGAAAAAAGGCTGAATAGTAAATGGAAACGGTATTAAATTAACACAAAATGTTTTAACTAAACCAGTCTGACCATCATCGTTATGGTTGCAATAAACAGCATCCTCCTTGTCCTCATCGACATAGAACAATTATTGCCTTTTGTTGTACTATTTTACTATTTCCAAATGTCTCTTCTGCAGCATCATTATTATCAGCAACAGAATCAATATCATACTCAGGAGCAACAGACACAGCAGCAGCATCGGTGGCCGCAGCATCATAATGATTAACCCACCACGAGCATAAATATCAGCCGCATTATCAGCATACAAATTAAAATAAAAAAAACAACAACACCAACATTAAGACCCAGCATTTGTTGATAGTAAATCGAACGCTTGCAATCTTCATTTGTTAGTTTCATTCAAGGATAATTCATGATATTTTTCTCTTGGTCGTAGTCTCAACACTGAACTGTTCATAACAGCGATGGTATTTGGTCAACTGATTACTTGAGTAAACGGGAAAACGTACACCGGCTCTTAGATTGTGTTTATTTGAACACCGATATCTTGATACAGTTTCTTTTTTAACTTTAAAGTCAACTATAAGTCGTAAATTACCGCAATACTGTCAACAAGGCGTTTAACTTGTGTTTGTTAACACTGTATATTTAAAGAAACACCTCATTAATGCTGTTATCTTCGTTAAACACAAACACGGTGTTAAAGAACAATGACTCAATAATTTTTGTTATACACATTTTTGTTATTGTTTACACCATGTTTCGGTGTTGTTGATAAGAATATATTTAAGAAGCGTTAAAACACATACATTATGTTAGGTTGATAACAAACTTGTTACATTGCCAACTATAATGCTTTACTACAAATGCATTTCAATTTTAATTCCGATATGGTTAAATCTAAATATAAATATTAAACTTAAAGGAAATAGCAAGAGTTTCTTAAGATGGTGTCTCGATAGTATTGTGTCTGTTTATCAAACCGATTGTCAATACCGAACATTGCAAATGAGTATTTTTTTGTATTATATAATTATGTTTTGGTGTTTATGATTCACTTGATAAAATATACAAGCTATGTATAAGGGTAATACAACTTAAAGATGTAACCACATGTGTCAATTTAGCACGTAGCTATAGCGTCATTTATTTTCCAAAGAAGTATGCAACAATTTTAATTCAATAAGCAATTGTGTTATCCGGCTGAAGATCAATAAGCACATACGATAAAATGAAAGCATTTACATTAATGCACCAAGCGTGTTTTATCTGTCGTCCACGTTCTGTACTCAAATAATTACATTTTTTATTTTTAAATGAGTTCATATTGACGAATGCATGATTGGATCTGTTAATACAAGCCGTGTATTATAGCAAACATGAATTAAGTGTCTGAACTGTTTAATCATCAACATGTGATTTTGCGCATTGGTCAAACGTATGAAAATGGATAGTTAACTATGGAATCCTGTAAGGCAATATCGTCTTAAGCTGCTCGTTGAGGTCTTGACACTACACTGAACTCGACACACGAACAATACTTGACAATAACAAACGGTTTTCTTAAAGTGTCGTTGGTCATTATCAAGTGGTAAGTGTCGATTGTCGTAGAATGTCGTATCGTGCGCCGTGTTGATTCGCTTGAGTCGACCTCAGATACAAAGGAGAATAAATCAGTTCAAGGCTCAATTTGTATTCGTTAATTAAATTTGCGGTGACGCATGCATGCACAAGCATGCGAGCTTGAGAAAAATAAGTGAAGCAGATTTGCAGAGACGTATCCCATGCAATACAGACAATACAAACAGGAGTATGCTGTTCGTCCGCAATGCTCCTGTTTGATTTGCTGCAACGTAATGGACGGATGAGACGGACGCACTACACTGTGTTTTTGTTTGTGTACAATACATTAAGAACAAATTTATCAAACGAAATAATGGGGTGGCAACAAAGTCAGACGCAAGAATGCACAACATTGTACTTGAGTTTGGTACACTCAAAATAACATTTAATACAAGACGCAAGTTAAACGCCTGTTTGACATAATTGTGACAATTTACGTCTTATAATTGACTTAAAACTTAATAGTGAAACTGTATCAAGATATCGGTGTTTAAATAAACACACACTAAGAGCCGGTGTACATTACTCATTTCGATAAAGTTATCAGTTAACCAAATACCATCGCTGTTATGGACAGTTCAGTGTTGAGACCAAGAGAAAAACAACTGTAATGAATAATCCGTGATTGAAACTAACAAATGTTGATTGCGATTGTTTGATTTACTATGAACAAAAGCTGCGTCTTAATGTTGGTGTGTTGTTTTTAACTTATATTTGTAT
>VMBQ01001933.1:4414-19602 GCA_007657795.1 Dreissena rostriformis
TCTTTAAAGGGGCCGTCCAACAGATTGGTAAATTGACAAAATTAAAAAAAGTTGTTTCATATTCGCAAATTTTCGCGTTTGTTATGATATTTTTGAGGAAATAGTAATACTGACCATTTACAATGCTCTTAAATATCCATTATATGCATCTTTTGACGATTTGAAAACCTCAAAATCATAAAGCGTCGTTCGACGCGAAACGATTGAATAATTTGGAAAGTTCTGTTATTGTCGCTATATTTTGTAAAACTACGAGGATTGCTTATATATGGTATAAAATACGGCTATCGTACATACTTGTCAGGATGGCCGAGCGGTCTAATTGGTTTTTACTCCAGGACCCCGATGGTCACTGGTTCGAGCCCTGATGAGGTTTACTTTTTTTTCCCTTTTTAAATTGTATTCTTGTTTTTTAACTGCAGATTTTTAGGTCAAATGTTTGAATTTATCAATATAGAGCATTTAATGACATGCTTCAATACATGCCAAAATCAAGTGGACAGTCCCTTTAAAACGTTGGTTTGGCTGTATTATTAAAATGCAAACAATTAAAGAAATAACTGGACATACTCACGTTTTATTGCAATATTTTGCCATACAGAAAAATGCGATGATATTTTTATGTATTTATTTTCTGTTTTATTTTCTGTTTACAAACATTACAAACTGATGGAAATCTCGTGCAAAATGCGTTTTTGTAGTTTTTACAACACAATACTTTTTCGACACCCCATTTCGGAAGGTGAAGGTTGTCCGAAATAGTAACACTATGGAATTTCTTGCGTTGCACGTAAATATCTGAGGGTTTTCGTATGCTTGCATCATTGATAGTTCTGGCAAGTACATAATTAATATGACTCATAAATGCAACATACAATTGTGCACATTTTTATTATAAATATTTTAATATTGCGGTTTTGTTTAATGTTGTAAACTTGTTTGACAGTTGGATTGCACCTGTTTTAGTGTTTTAGTGTTAATGGTCACGGATGTTTATTTTTTTATGTTTTGTATATTTAGCTTCAAGCTGGGTAATACAGAATTGGACAAACAAGTCACTGTTATTATGCACTTTGCATTGTTCTTTCTAAAATAACATTGACTTCATTGTTGTGTTGACTTTTCAAAATTCAAGTTTGAAAGTCAGTTTCTTTTCTACATTTTCAATGACTACGATGCTGTCTGGTAATCTTGCGCAGTTAAGGGTCAAATGGTTTAAACACATGTTCTTTTATAAACTGACAACATAATATCTAAATGTATTATGAAAATAAGAAGTTTGTGTGCTTATTAACACAAAAATATCTGATTAATTCAGTGAAGAACTGTCCGATTTGATTTCAAAACAAACATGACTCACCTCATTTTCAAACTATCACAGTGTCCGGTAATCTTGCGCACTTGGTGTAATAAAATCATGCTTCCATAGTTTACAGAAAATATCAAAACTAGGTCATTGCGCATGCGGAGATCATACCAAATGTGGTTTGACAGAATAGCGGGAAATGATGACAATGTCGTCTGATGCGATATATTGTCAATGGCCAAAAAATACCATAACTGATCAAATTTTGTGCAATGAAATGCTAAATAACACGTTGGATTTATGAATTCTTAATTTAAAGTATGAAAACGCTAAAGACTGCAGGGATTTTTTTATTCATTTCGAATTAATCGTAAGTAGGCCAGTGAAACTGCGGAGTGCGCAAGATTACCGGACGCGCAAGATTACCGGATTTAACTGTATTTGTGATTAACAACTTACGTCTGGTGGATTAAAAGACTGATTTCAAAGTGAATCAGGTAATTTTAAATAATTTTTACTTTGAGTTTGTATTTACACTTTAATTTGTTTACAAGCAAGAATTATTTAAAATACCAGGAAATGTCATTCTGAATTGAAAACACTTGAGCACATGGTATGTTACTAAAAATAGAAATAATGTCATATGACTGTGAAATCTCGAGAGATTCTCATTTAAAAAATGGCTGTCGCATCGCTGTTTTTCTCGATATATAATTCCTGACTTTGTGAAGCGGCCCTGGCCCCCTAACTTTGTGAAAAAATGAGTCGCGAACTTTTCAAAATTGTGAAAAAATAAGTTGCAAACTTTTCAAAATTTTGAAAAATTGAGTCGCAAACTATGCAAAATTGTGAAAAATTGAGTCGCGCACTTCTTAAAATTGTGAAAAACCGAGTCGTGAAATTTTTAAAAATTGTGAAAAACGGCCAATTTTATAAAAATTCAGCAGGGGTTTTTCTGCCTATTTTGGGAAAGGAGTCTGACCAAATTGGGAATTTTTTATCAACAAAATTGTCCATTTTGGGAATCTTTGCTTCGATGAAACGGCTCATTTTGGGAAAACATTTCGAATTTATCATGCTTAAATAAGTCAGTGGTTTAACAAATAATTTTGNGTTTTGCCTTTGAAAAGGGCAGAGTTGCGATCCGGGAGGGCGGCGTGGCAAATCGCCACACTAAAAGGGCCGGGGAAAAACACCAAGCACAGTTAATTGTTGTTCACATCCGACGTTAAATAAAGATTCTTGTATCTTATAGGAACTAGAAGATTCCAAACGTATAGTTACGATGCAGAAATTAAAAGCGATAAATATTATGGTGGTTATAAAGGATAAAAAGGCGAAAATCGCACAAATAAAAGACATGCATTCTCAGGCTATGCTGTGCAATAAATCGATAACAATTGCTTACTTACCCATGCTGTCTTTCTTTTCGAGTCGCACGTTGTTTATGTTTTTTATACAAGGGAGAGCACCACTCACAGTAAACAACAACAACAAGAACAACAACAACTGCAACAATAACAATTTCTTTGCTTAAAATGTTTCGTCGAATAAATATCGTGAGGTCAAAAATGTCCAGGTAAAATAAGTCTGCGTCGAACTATTTTAGTTAAATATTACATGCTCAGCTCATACATTTCAAAGTGGTTGCAAGTGCGTTGTTACAATTTCCATTAATACTTTTCGGATGATAAGGAATCTATCTATCTATCTTTCAATACTGCCGGAACCCCCTTGCGGGTACTATTGGCATATCGGATCGGATAATCGGATATTGACATAATAAACAATTACTGATGAAAACTATTTTAAGAGTGCCGCTTTTTAATAACCTTAACATTAAACTTATAAGTGCACAAATCAGTCAAAAACGGCCATTTCTCAATTCAAAATTATGTTTTATTTTAGTGTCATTGATTTCATTAGTGTNCTGTTTTGGACCGGTCTTTGTTAACTGTCAACTTTTCGGGATTTTCTGGTTGACTTACCTAATGGGGTTTGTCCATAACTATAAAGTCGTGCCAGCCAAAAATCATAAAAAGCGACATTTAAAATTATGCAAGCCAGAACTAGATCACAGCAGTGAGGCAATTAATGTGTTGCTGTTCCTGAATAGGAAATGATGGGCTGAGAAAGTATGACAGTATCACCGGCCATTGTGTTTCTTGTCATTTGTACGTAGAGATAACTTCGTCAGATCAGTACAATGTCAACTAATGGCACCAACCAAACTTGCCTGGCGAGCAAACCTAGGAAGCCTCGGTATCTGGTACACTAACATTTTACCTAGGCAACCCGGGTTCAATTTTTACACCCTGCGCATGTTTATTAGGTTGGTGGTCACCATACAGGATATGTTCCGTTCACAAATACCATTCACCATCTTAACCTGTGACTAGATCTTGATTATTTCAGTGTAATAAGCAGTTTCAGTTTAGGGTTGACGTATCCACAGGTTTTCACAAGCTGTATTTGTCATAATTCAAAGTCACAATTCTGTGTTTACAAATACACAAAACATAACAGATTGGATCATAAACCCCTTGCTTCAGGGCTTTTTTTCCTGCCTTTGTGAAGGGGCCTTGGCCCCTCACTTTGTGAAAAAATGAGTCGCAAACTTTTCAAGATATCAGATAATGCATTAATATCATGTTTTGATTGTTTGGACTTTTTTCTTTAAAAAAATAAGTTCAGGGACAATATTTGGGCATAAATTATGTCTGTTCAAACACTAATGAAATCAATGACACTAAAATAAAACATAATTTTGTATTGTGAAATGGCCGTTTTTGACAGATTTGTGCACAAAAAGTCCCTTTATCACAGTTAAAAATGGCCTTTTTTGTGGCCATGTTACATTTGTGAAATGGCCGTGTCAAAATTGTGAAGTGGCCGTTCACGGCCATTCTCTTATGAGGAAAAAAAGCCCTGTGATTCCTTTATAAAACTGGACCCAAGCAAATATTGCTAATTCTTTGGAAAATCATAGGTTAAGAATAGTTAAATAAAAGTTATACTGAGTTGCATTAGTTATATGTAAGTGTTTAGTCCCCTTAAAGCCGGCCGAGTTGATATTTCTCACAACAATTTGGTTTTCTCAACTGACCAGAATTTACCAGTTTTCGTCAGATACACTCTGAAGCTTAACTCTTCCATACTGATTTTCGCAAAAATTGTGCCAAAAAAATGCCAAAAGCATCAAAAATAAGAAACCTAATCTTGAACATAACGGAATCCTCAAGACTATAATTAACCTGTGACGTATGCACACTTTGGGTCACGTGAGCGCCAATTTCACATGATTTCCACTTCCGCGCTTTTCAAAACAAAGAAAAACTACTAAATAACACAGTTTCTCCATGGCAAATGGCGTTGTAAACAATGATGCAATGGTCACGTGGTTTTACATGTGACCCGCGCATGTTTAAATTTAGATCATTTCTGTCCATGGACAGGAATTGAAATGCCCTATCTTTGTACTGAATTTAGGCATTTCTTGGCCGATTTTGACCAAATTTTGTGCACATCTGACATAAATACCATCAAATTTTGACTTATAATCACTTTTTTGCGACACATAACAAAAATGGGAAAATATACCAACATCAACTTGGTCGGCTTAATAATAGTGATTTCTAGTTAACTAAATAAAATTATATGTATAACTTAGATGGATATGTTGAGTTGTACCTGAATATCGTTAACCAGAAGGTTATTTTGACCTTTATTTTTAGCTCGGCTGTTTTAAAGAAAACCTGAGGTATTGTCATAGCCAGCTCGTCGTCCGCTGTCCGCTTCGTCCGAAAACTTTAACATTGGCCATAACTTTTGCAATATTAAAGATAGCAACTAGATATTTGGAATGCATGTGTATCTCATTGAGCTGCACATTTTGAGTGGTGAAAGGTCAAGGTCATCCTTCAAGGTCAAAAAACCAAAATCCAAGGGAAGTAACAAGCTTTAACGGGAGATAATTTCTATACCTGACAAATAATAAATAGAAATTTTATTTCAAAGCGTAGCAGTAGGGGGCATTGTGTTTCTGACAAACACATCTCTTGTTGGGTCACTTGGTCAAAGGTCAAGGTCACTTTTTTTCCTTTTTTTCATTTATTTATTCATTCAAAACTGCACCCACAGCTGAGCCTTGGCGGCCGCCATGCGGTGCTCTTGTTAGAATTTAAGGGCAAGCCTCAGTCATACTAACAACTGTTGACATTATATTTGGATTAACTTTAAGATAGTGATGATCAGATGATTTTAATATTGTATAAAGTTCGGGCAGGATAAACAGATTTCTGGCAAGTGGCATTTCTTCCAAGCTTGCCCGAACAAGCAAGTGCTTGGGAAAAAAGTGACAACTGCTTGATAGGGCGAGAGCTAAAAAAGGACTGATAATACATGTATTTGGATAAAACTTTTGAACAGTGATGTTTGGATTATTCACAATCTTTTAGTTTCAAGTCACTGCTAACACTAGTGAAAAGAATATTGTAATAAGTACAAAAAAAATATGGCCATGAAGCTTGGTTAGTTGCAATAATTCAACTCTCAGCTTTATAACCCAATGGGTTGCTGAGAGCCAGAGCCGTCAAAGCAAAAATCATCATAGGCTCTTGGAGTCCGTTAATATGGACTAGAAGCTTGGTATACACGTTAGGAATGGAGGTCTTTTCCCAGCTGTCTAACTGGGGATGGCAAATCTACTGCAAATAATAGCGATTATGTGGTTTTAAATGCTGGGTGATTTACCAAGTTCCCAAATCTTAATGAAAACCCTGCAATAATGTCAAGGCCGCATCATTTTATTTTATTTTTATGTCCCCCACTATAGTAGTGGGGGACACCACTATAGTAGTGGGGGACATATTGTTTTTGCCCTGTCTGTTGGTTGGTTGGTCTTTTGGTTGGTCTGTTGGTTGGTTTGCGCCAACTTTAACATTTTGCAATAACTTTTGCTATATTGAATATAGCAATTTGATATTTGGCATGCATGTGTATCTCATGGAGCTGCACATTTTGAGTGGTGAAAGGTCAAGGTCATCCTTCAAGGTCAGAGGTCAAATATATGTGGCCAAAATCGCTCATTTTATGAATACTTTTGCAATATTGAAGATAGCAACTTGATATTTGGCATGCATGTGTATCTCATGGAGCTGCACATTTTGAGTGGTGAAAGGTCAAGGTCATCCTTCAAGGTCAAAGGTCAAAAAAACAAAATCCAAGGGAAGTAACAAGCTTTAAAGGGAGATAATTTCTTTACCTGACAAATAATAAATAGAAATTTTATTTCAAAGCGAAGCAGTAGGGGGCATTGTGTTTCTGACAAACACATCTCTTGTTGGGTCACTTGGTCAAAGGTCAAGGTCACTTTTTTTCCTTTTTTTCATTTATTTATTTATTAAAAACTGCACCCACAGCCGAGCTTTGGCACCCGCAATGTGGTGCTCTTGTTAGAATTTAAGGGCAAGCCTCAGTCATACTAACAACTGTTGACATTATATTTGGATTAACTTTAAGATAGTGATGATCAGATGATTTTAATATTGTATAAAGTTCGGGCAGGATAAACAGATTTCTGGCAAGTGGCATGTCTTCCAAGCTTGCCCGAACAAGCAAGTGCTTGGGAAAAAAGTGACAACTGCTTGATAGGGCGAGTGCTAAAAAAGGACTGATAATATTTGGATAAAACTTTTGAACAGTGATGTTTGGATTATGCACAATCTTTTAGTTTCAAGTCACTGCTAACAATAGTGAAAAGAATATTGTAATAAGTACAAAAAAAAATATGGCCATGAAGCTTGGTATACACGTTAGGAATGGAGGTCTTTTCCCAGCTGTCTTACTGGGGATGGCAAATCTACTGCAAATAATAGCGATTATGTGGTTATGCTGGGTGATTTACCAAGTTCCCAAATCATAATGAAAACCCTGCAATAATGTCAAGGCCGCATCATTTTATTTCATTTTTAACTATAGTGTTGCCCATCTGTCACCTAACCTAAACAAGTATGTGATTTAATTTATGCAGTACTATTTCATATATATCTTTTCACTGATATTTATTTAGGAACGTTACCTGGTCAATCTGGAGACAGTTGTGTGTAAATTCTCGTCTACTTAGTGAAGCCAGTAAGGCGGCGGTGAAGACTTCAATGACAGAGGGGCTTCTTCTCAGTGACAGCTGTGTTCAGGTAATATTGATGAGGGGAAAACCTAGGATCTCAAAAGCAGAGGGGGTTATCATGTGAAAACTTATAAGATGGCAGTGTCCATGAAGAGACAGGTATTTTTCGCTGTTTTATACCGTTTATTACTTGTATTTATTGTTTAAATGCCGCTCACTTTTCAGCCATATCAGCTAGAAAGTGTTAAGCGTTTATTTTGTATTAAAATTCGCTTTATATCTCCACTCTACTCGCTGCAAATTTTCTTAGTGGGGCTGTGATAAGTTCACCCCGCTAAGAAATTTTGCAGTGAGTAAAGTCAAAATATAGAGCGAATAATAATACGAAATAAACGCTTTGTTGCTGATATAACTTGAAAGTGAGCTCCATTTATAAAAATATCAAAGAAATAAAGGGTTTTAAAACCGCGATAAATGCCTGTCTCAGCATTGACGTCGCCATCGTGTTTGTGACGTGATGACCCTCTCTGTACAGTGTGCTGCCAAAAAGTGGCAGAGGGGGAAAGCTGAACCAGGCTGGTGATATTTTCTAATAATTTGCTAAATTCAAAGAATTTGTAATTAAGTTTTTAAGCTTGACTTTTTGATGAAAAGGCAAGGTATTCTACTCGCTGTGACATCAGTGTTGGTGGCCAACTTCAACATCATATGTGGCAATGATGGTGATATTTTGTTGTTAAATGAAAGTAAAATAAAGACATTTCAGTTGTTAAACATGATGCAATGCATTAAATATGCAAAACTCAAATGTAAACATATGAAAATGATATTTTGTCATGAAAACAATGTCATACTTTGTTGGCAGACAAAGGTGCACAAACCTTAATCAATATTTTAAAATGAAGTCAACACTTGTTGTGTTATCTCCCTTTGTCTTTCAGGTTTTAGAGATTCTATGGAATGAGGAAGTTTGAAAAACCTTCTCTGATTTGTTGATTGTGTATTGTTCAAATTAGCAATTTATTGTATTAAAGTACTGATAATTATGCCATTTCCTTATTTAGTTTCATTTATTTGGACTATCAACAAGGGATATTTCTTTTGATTTACTGTTGATTATAATCATCTTTTGGAGTTGTGTGTTTTCGCTGGTAAGTTTTACATATCTTGATTATTTTTACCAGGAATATAAGGATGTGTGATTCAGCTGCCGTAACAATTCTGTTTTGATGAGTCATTTTATGTGGGCTGTAGTTTTGTTTTTCTTTAACAACATTTAAGATGTATATTTTTTCCTTTGTTGAAACTTTTGAGAAAAAAACAACAACATTTTTTTGCAATCTCAGTATTAAATATCATATTTGCAGCTTTCTGATAAAAAATATCTTTGTTTGCCATTTCCTATACTTACCCAACAATATTGTTCCTTCACAAAAGATTTTGTTTTTGGGCAAACTAAGACTTGATTTAATTTTTGGTTTACAAATTAAGGAGGCACATTGGATCAATGTTAATAAAGGAAAATAGTTTCCACTCAAAATCATGGCGTATGTGTCTCATAGGATATTTTTATGCCCCCGAAGGTGTGCATATAGTGATCGCACTGTCCGTCTGTCTGAAATTCCGTCACACTTTGCGTTTAGGTTTTGCGTTTAGGTTTCGAAAAATGGTTTTAACTTTTGCAATATTGATCATAGCAACTTGATATTTGGCATGCATGTTTATCTCATGGAGCTGCACATTTTGAGTGGTAAAAGGTCAAGGTCATCCTTCAAGGTCAAAGGTCAAAAAATAAATAAAAAAATAAAATAAATCAAAGCAGCGGCATTGTGTTTCTGACAAACACATCTCTTGTTTAATCAGAAAAATACTAAATACAAACAGTTTGGTTCACAGAAACTTGGACAAGAACATTAACCATTGAGAGAACTGTCTTCTGACAGCTCATGTTTTAAGTAAGGCCTGATTACCTCTCTGTGGTCACTTAAAATATATTTATATTTTTTGCTCTAGTATTTACAAAAGATTTTTTTCCATTTATATAAAAAGGCTGCCCAATCTGTTTGTTGATTGTTTAATATACACACGCACTACATAATGAATAGAGGAGTATCACAATCCAAATTTTAGCGATTATCAACAGGAAAATTCATTGATGACTCAAAAACAAGGCGACGTGTAGTTATAACTGTTTCTTAGTGGGTACTACTGGCTGCTTATATGTAGCTGTAATTTTATGTTAATTATCTATAAATATCATTAAATTTACTTCTAAATAAACAAAATGGTAATTAACTTTAACATAAAACATTATGATTAGTGTCATTATATAAGTAAATTGTTGAAATTGAGAAACAATTCAATTTAGACTAATGTTCTTTCCGTGAGACTTGCAGTTCTGAGTTGCCGCAGGGCTGTCAAACCTTGTCTTAATAAATTATGACAACAAAATCTAGTTGAACACATTTCCACTCTGTGACCAGATTGTGTACAATTTTGGGTCCTAATTTTAAGATGAGGCATACCAATAATGAAAAATTAAATAAATGTTTGTATTTTATTTAACATTTTATTTTTTCCACTGAGCATTATAATGCCTCCATATAGGCAATTGCAGTTTCCTTATCATCAGCCTCGTTCTCAATTTGTTTTATANGTTTTGATGAGTCATTTTATGTGGGCTGTAGTTTTGTTTTTCTTTAACAACATTTAAGATGTATATTTTTTCCTTTGTTGAAACTTTTGAGAAAAAAACAACAACATTTTTTTGCAATCTCAGTATTAAATATCATATATGCAGCTTTCTGATAAAAAATATCTTTGTTTGCCATTTCCTATACTTACCCAACAATATTGTTCCTACACAAAAGATTTTATTTTTGGGCAAACTCAGACTTGATTTAATTTTTGGTTTACAAATTAAGGAGGCACATTGGATCAATGTAAATAAAGGAAAATATTTTTCCACTCAAAATCAAGGCTTATGTGTCTCATAGGATATTTTTGCGCCCCCGAAGGTGGGCATATAGTGATCGCACTGTCCGTCTGTCCGTCTGTCTGAAATTCCATCACACTTTGCGTTTAGGTTTTGCGTTTAGGTTTCGAAAAATGGTTATAACTTTTGCAATATTGATCATAGCAACTTGATATTTGGCATGCATGTGTATCTCATGGAGCTGCACATTTTGAGTGGTGAAAGGTCAAGGTCATCCTTCAAGGTCAAAGGTCAAAAAAATAATAAAAAAAAATAAAAAAATCAAAGCAGCTGCATTGTGTTTCTGACAAACACATCTCTTGTTTAATCAGAAAAATACTAAATACAAACAGTTTGGTTCCCAGAAACTTGGACAAGAAAATTAACAATTGAGAGAACTGTCTTCTGACAGCTCATGTTTTAAGTAAGGCCTGATTACCTCTCTGTGGTAACTTAAAATATATTTATATTTTTTGCTCTAGTATTTACAAATGACATTTTGTCATAATGGAAAGATGCCAGCCTCAGGGGCTCTCTTTCTGACTTGATGTTCACTTGCCCAGGGGATGCAAGATTTTTTCAAAAGATTTTTTTCCATTAATATAAAAAGGCTGCCCAATCTGTTTGTTGATTGTTTAATATACACACTTACTACATAATGAATAGAGGAGTATCACAATCCAAATTTTAGCGATTATCAACAGAAAAATTCATTTATGACTCAAAAACAAGGCGACGTGTAGTTATAACTGTTTCTTAGTGGTTACTACTGGCTGCTTATATGTAGCGGTAATTTTATGTTAATTATCTATAAATATCATTACATTTTCTTCTAAATAAACATAATGGTAATTAACTTTAACATAAAACATTATGATTAGTGTCATTATATAAGTAAATTATATAAGTAAATTGTTGAAATTGAGAAACAATTCAATTTAGACTAATGTTCTTTCCGTGAGACTGGCAGTTCTGAGTTGCCGCAGGGCTGTCAAACCTTGTCTTTATAAATTATGACAACAAAATCTAGTTGAACACATTTCCACTCTGTGACCAGATTGTGTACAATTTTGGGTCCTAATTTTAAGATGAGGCATACCAATAATGAAAAATTAAATAAATGTTTGTATTTTATTTAACATTTTATTTTTTCCACTGAGCATTATAATGCCTCCATATAGGCAATTGCAGTTTCCTTATCATCAGCCTCGTTCTCAATTTGTTTTATAAAGGGAGGCAATTCTTATTGAATTCAATATCAAGAATGAGACAAGGGTCTATGTGACAAAATACTACATGTATCAAAATTAAATATAAGACTTAAATGCTCCTACCTTAAGTGGAAAGGAGTTTATAGAAAGGCCCTTCCATCTGTCCATAACATTTACCTGGTCAGATACATAAGTTCTTTAACATAAGCAGGAATTTAATGGATTTGGCTTACTGTGCCCTTTAATCAATTTTCATGAATCATGCCTCACATGTTTATCACATGAGGCAATGAGCAAAAGGCTTTAGCCAGTCACACCAACTCAAGGGCAAGGCCGCTCTTGAAGGTTCAATGTTTGAGTCTGTATTTTCATGTCCTTACAATATCTCTTGTGCCCTTTGCATGATTTACATGAAATTTGCTTCTAATGTTTATCACATTGAGTGAATGTGTACAAAGCATGTGGCAGTCACCTTAAGGTCCAGGTAACATTTCTCATGAATATTTAAGCAATTCGCAGAAATAAAGAAAAGTTTGTGGCAAGCAAATGACCACATAAATCAGTTAACATAACTATAACTGATGAGGATCGATATTAATAAGGAAATAAATACGCTGAATGCATGCAAAAGATGTCATGTTCTTGTCATTATGATAATTGACTTGCCCGACGGGCTACCTGATTAGCGAAATGACTTGCCCACATTATGGCAGTATATATGTACTCATTTTTTTGCAGAACCAATAATTGTGTCAGTGTGTGGTATGAACACATCTGCACAATTAAGAGAGGATTTCCCAACATTGTACATGTGTTTTTAACCCTTCACCGTTACCGCTCAGATATGCATTTTGACCTGTTTGTAGTCCCGAAGATAATCAAATTTAATGAAAGACCTATCTTGCTAGATTCAAGTTTAAAAGGCTTCATTTTCAACAAAGATACGGATGAGCAGCAAACAGTGTAAAACCTGAACAGACTGCGAGTTACTCGCAGGCTGTTCTGGTTTTATGTGCTGGTTGCATATAGCCATTTTCACTACGCTTCTAAGTGGGAAAGGGTTAACATGAAAAAGTTTTCAACTGTACAACATCAAATTATTTGGAATTTTATAAAACTCAAATTTTCCTTGCTGTTTTGGCTCTATTTCTCGTAACTTTACTTTTTTTCTCATCAATATTTTATCTGTTTTGATTTTTTTTTAATTAAAATTGTATATACTCGGTTTAAGAAATGAACCAGAATGTAACAAATAATTATAGAAAATAAATTATTGCACATTCTGTGAGTTTTTTTAATGTCAATGCATTAGCACTATATGTTTTGAAACTCTTCCAGTCTTTTGGGGGGAAATACTACGTTCACCCGCTCTTCTCAATGATCATGATGGTAATCATCTTACCATAACAAAACAATATGCCGTTAATTTCATTTATAAAAATTGAGCGAATGAAGACAAATTTATTAATAAAAATATAAGATCCAATATGGTGTCATATTAATCATTATTATAGCGACTGACAACCTTCTAACAGCTAAAGTTAAAAATACTATCATTTTGTTCTTTGTAAATATAATCATAGATTTTAATTTATAATGATAAATTATGTTTGTATTATACTTCATGTACATGCATATTGTATACAAGAACGGTAATTTAGTAATGACTGATAGAGCTTGTTAGGGCATTGTCATTTCACTGTATGAAGTCCCCGAATTCTTAAGAACAAGATTCTTGGACCCAAGATTGTGTGGTCACCACCACTAAAACTTATCTGACCCAAAATAAATTACACATAATCTCAGACATTATTTACATCTGTACTCGGCACAAACAACCGGATACAACCCTATGTTTTCACCATGAGAAACCTTAATATGAGTAATTTGCAGAAACAAATTTGTAAATGAATTGTTAGCGGAAAAACAACACTTATTTTAAATAATATACTATGTCTGTACCTATAGAAAGGCAGATGAATATTGAGAAATATAAGTAAAATTTTGATGTATTATATGACTTCTTTAACCAAGTTTCTTTGATTTAATGGAATAAAGATAAATATCATAGAGTCGACATTATCTACTAGACAAGTTGATAAATGGCATTATTATAATTAAGTAGCCACAAACGGAATTGCAATTCAAGCATTAATTAACACGCACAGTTATTGTATAAATATTATTTCATCACCGTCAAAAGGAAGCCAGGATTCCAGCTCAAAATACATTTGAGCCTCACTCTGTGATAAGGGGGTTTAATGCATGTGCCTAAAGACGAGTAAAGTGTAATCCCAGATAAGCCTGTGCAGTCCACACAGGTTAATCAGGGACGACAATTTCCGCTTTTCTTGTATTTTTCATTTCAAGGAAGACTCTTTTTGACGAAAATCCAGTTTTGGCGGAAAGTGTCGTCCCTGATTAGCATATGCTGACTGCACAGGGTTATCTGGGACGACACATTACGCTCATGCATTAAACCCCGTTTTTTCCCAGAGCAAGTCTCATGTGTACATTTCGATCCACAAGCACACAGTGAATTGGAGCTTAGTGATTGCTATTTATAGAGCGCTTATGTAGGCTAAATAAAATAGTAATTTGATTATGTGAATGAATGAAACATTCTGTTCATGACAAGAAATGAGTTATAGTGTTAATTATCATCTTCAGTTCAAGTGTTTTTATTAAAAATACATTCAAAACTTTGTTTTTACAATCTATGTTAATTATTATGTATATTTTAATCCTCAATGATATTAAAAAGTTATTGGTGGACATTAAACCATCGTTTTTTAGTTGTCATTCCCTTAACCCATTTATGCCTAGCGTCTAGAAAAAAGGCCTTGGCAAACAGCGTAGACCCACATGATGTCGCGTCTCATCAGGGTCTGCGCTGTTTGTTTAAAGAAATTTCTGTAAGAAATAATCTAAATATAGAAATAAATATACTAGACATCCCTAATTTTGGAAATAAATTGATACAATTTAGAAGGATGGAAGAGTCCACTAGGCATAAATGGGTTAACTTAGAAAACCTGAATAACAAATTTTTGGCGTTGAATTCTTCCATAGCATATTTACCTCAATTAATCTAGCTCAAAAGTAATCTTAGTCATCTGCGCCAAAACATGTGGTTATTATTTAAAATGTTACATAAATATGTGACAATTTAAATTGAACTCAAGTGTTAGTGCACCTTAACAGCTGCTGGTTCCCACATCTTCCCAACCTATTACTTGGATCACTGAGACCAAGGCTGGCAGTGTAAGCTGGTGCTAAGTTCTGATAAGGGGTTAAAGCTGTGACACAGGGCTCAGTTATAGAACACTGACCTGGTCGACCTTGGGACCCTTGCTGTTGAAGCCAGTTGAAATTACTTCATTGTGTTGTTATATACAAATCTTGTAACATCTTGATGGAGCTTCTGATTTCAAGTTTTGCACTCAAACTTCAGTAATGAAGATTTCATTAATTCCAATATATTTAATTACTTTGCATCCTGCTTAGACAATTGATTATGATATAAGTTCCATCATTGGTGTGAGACTTTAAACAAAATACAATCATCAA